>JAMZAV010007987.1:0-26186 GCA_024449915.1 Sweltsa coloradensis | reverse complement strand
AAATTTAAATTTTTGTCTTAATTGGGAGTTGTAAAATTCAATTAAATTTCAATTTTTTTTCGAAGAATCTCGTTTATTTAAAAAAAATTATCTTGATTTTTAAGCATTTTTTTCTGAATTTTAGGAAATGTTAGGATTTTAAATCAAATCTTTATATTGGGTAAAATTTAAATTTGAAGTACATTTCTAAAACAAAGATTTTTTTTCTAAAATTTTTTTGAAATATTTTAGATTTTGTGTATCTCGAACAACCCCAGTAGGCTTACTGGAGATTTATTATTTTCCGGGGACAAACCAACTTTTTTTCTCTTTAGAGCGTTTTTAGCACCTGTGTATTTTCAATCGTCTCTCAAAAAGGCACTTTTTGGGTCCCATTGAATTTGGGAAAAAAAAAATCTATATATTTTTTTTTACAAAAAAAATGGGTTAAACTCAAAAAACTAAAATTTACACAACAAAAAAATTTGAACTTTCCGTTGCCATATGGGTACACTGGGAACGAAAAGGTTAACAAATTTTGTTATTCAAAATCAATGAATTAATTTAAGAATACGCGTACTGGTTTGTTGAAAAGAAAAATCCACATTCAAAGCGCGCTTGCCCAAATGAGTTTGTTGTAGGCCTATAGTTTTGGATATTCCCTTCCCTTCGTACGATTTTTAACCCCGCCTATTTAGGAGTCTTCGCTCCCAATTATTGTTCAAATGTCCCAAAACTGAAACTATGATAGGTTTGGGGAGACTAGTCAACAAAATTGTTCATAATCTATTTTCTGTTCAAAAAGCATAGAAAGTTCAATACACTGGCAAAATGTATCACTACTTGCTAACTGATTTTAAGTCGTAAGTGAACCCCCCCCCAAACCACCTCAACGTCTGGACCCAAGGTAGAATTGACCTAAAGTCCTTCTCGCACCTATGTAGGGCAGAATTTTAATCCACGATACTAGAGGCGAGCTCTGGCCGTCAACCTGAGACACCCCTTCATCTCTAGCCTACGTGGCGCTAATAACCTAACGGTTGACGCGCCATTAAAACTAAATTAACAAAACTGAAAAAACTAAACAAGGTACTCTAAATTTTAAAGCAGAATTTCAGTTTCAGTAGAAGGGGGGGTCGCCTTGTAAAATAGCAAAAACGTTGGAGGTTACTTTGAAATCCTCAAGATTTTAATGCTCTATACAACGTACAGTTTTATTGTCAGTGTTTTTCAAAGCCTACGGTACATAAAACCTCATTTTGTGGTGATACCGCAATAACTGTCGCGAGGCCGTCTCTCGCCCGCCCCGCGAACCAAAAAAACAGTAGCGTCGAGTTATACGGCGTATTATTCTTTATGGAGATCGCCGCGCGCTACTCTACTCGGCTCGCAAGGTTTATGGCCGAAGGATTTTTACTACGCGATTACGATGGAAATAAAGAAAATTAGGCCTGAGAGTCGAGTGAGAAAAAAAATGATATGAGAGATTTGTACTTTGTTCGTGGAGGGAAAACATTGATTATAACATTAAGGCGAGATGCAAAGAACTTAGAGACACGTGATAACTTTTAACTCTTTGAGTTGGCTCCCTTTTCAGTCATCTGTAAACCACAAGCGGTGGTCTGCTAGTTACTAATATACCAAACCCCTGACAGTTTTGGCTCGAGCGCTTAACCTGATTCGGGAGGTTCCGGGTTCGAATCCCGTCGAGATCGGCAATCCTGACTCAAGGTTTTTTACGATTTTTTTCCTCAGTCGTTAATGCTAATTCAAAGGATTGGAGTCCTGTTAAACCCAGACCTCAGACATACCCTCTCAATAATAATTGCCCTATCCGCAACGTACTAGTTTACCTGAAGGGGGGCATATTGCACCCTAAAACGGGTTTTGATTCCCACGGTAAAAAAAAAAAATAATTTTTAGTATTATATCTGTTTCCCAACATCATCCTTACATATTCATGAACGTATGTGTATCTACATTCTATAATAATGTCTACATGTAAGAAATTAAATCCTTTCGATACTGTTAAAATATTATTTTGCCGGTTCCAATATAATTCCGGGTTTATAATCAACCCTAAGGTAAGGAATAACCAAGTAATAATTTTTATTTGAAATAACTTCTTTGTAGCTTAGATGGTTTTGAAGTAGTCATCGCTAGGTAAAAAAAGAGGTAAATATTTCATAAAATAATATACATCAACGAAATAAGGACCAAGTAATATACATCAACGAAATCGGGGAATTTTAAAAACGTCATTATCATTGCTATATTATCGTCTGGGCTCGGGGTAGAATTTTCCCCATGGTGTTCCTCTGACGATCATAGAAGTCGAGGACAGAGGCAAAGTACATCTCGCAAACATCAGCTAGTAACTAGGGGAGTATTTTACAACCCGAAGCAACGTAGCTAGACTTCAGGCATTTGCAATTACTCAAATTTAGTATATACATAAGCTATTTCGTAACCGTGTTTACTTAGGATAATAAACTAGTTACTAATGTTATTTGAACTCGAGCGTTGTGTGTGCGCTAGTTGTAATGACTTCAATGAATGTCCTCCACGTGAAACACTAAGTCAATACAACTAGCGACTAACAAAACACAATTAATAGTGGAATGAATAGCCACCGTAGGGCATGTACTCTTTGCATCTCGTATTTACAAAGGTATGTTATTGTAAAGAAATGACGGTTATGCATTATGTAAAGAAGAGACGAATGGTGTATTGTATTCACACCCAATTATCCTCAATGTTATTTAATACATAACAAATCAATATTAACGTGTCAATTACAAAAACAGAGAGTGATGTATATACGAATTTTTCCTTTAAAAAGAGTAAAGAAAAGTAGGAAAACCGAGAGAAAGATGGGGAAGATTGATCGAAGAAGACGTTGAGAGCGAGGTGAATCGTGGAACCAGGTGATGGAAGAGAAGCTGTGGGGGGACAGGGAAGAGAGGGGTAGTTGGTGGAGAAGCAGATGCAGGGTGAAGATGATGAAACGCTGAGCCCGGCAACGTCGGCAAAAAAAATGTTTCGTGTCCTGAATATCTGTGTGAAGAACACCACTTAACCCGACATCATGGAAATGAGTATTGATGACGATGATAATCATTATTATTGTGACAGTGACACATTTTTTATAGACATGAAGAAAAATCGTGTACTTCAAAGCAGAAAAGATAACCCCACCAAAAATAAAAGGGTAATTGTATTCTAAAAACAAAAAGATAAATCCACACATAAATTTTATTGTATTCCAAAGCCGAAAAGATAATCGTAACAAAAAGCCACATGTCCCTGCATTATGGACGTGCTACTCCTAACAACAATTCATATCATAATTTCAGAGTTAAAATTCGTATTCAAAGTAATAATTAAACAATCGTTTAAGTGTCTTGAACTAGATTAGTCAGACTATGAATCGATTGCAGTCAATACAACTGTAACGTGTGAAAATTGTTTTATCATTAATTAGAACCATACCACTTATTGAATATCATCAACACTATGTACAACATTTATATTCTGAAATAAACAGTTGACGAAAATTTCGCGATGACGGATTATCGATTTTCAAAATAATCACACCATAAAAAGTAATTGACACATTATGAGCACTAGAGAATGTAATTTTGAATGAATGCTCCTACATTATTTTTTTAGTTTTGGAAAATAAATGAAATTGTGGAGTTTTAAAACTATCGTTCATGTTGCATAAAAACCACGATTGAACTAATTTCTATTGTTAGCGATTTGCAATAAAGGGTGAGATTGAGTGTGATGAAGCTCGTCGAACAAACAAAAGTTCAACTCTCGTCCGACCTAGTTTTCCAGTTGTGTGCGCTAGGTTGCACTTAAGTGCACCGAGCCGAGTGCAACGTGATATAATTGATGTTCGGTGCAGCCGGTGTAAGCGTAACACGGCGACCGACCACACATGGAATTGATACGGCCTCATTAAGAGTACACTTCCTACGACGAGTTAGCTACAGTTTCTTATTAATATCTGTACCCATTAAAAACCATAGTGTGTACTAGAAGTTTAATTTAGATTAGCCAGCTTGAAGAACAAAGAGGTCTCTATCCAGAGAGCACAGAGAAGATTGGAAACCAAGAAACTGTACAATGCAATGTTATATTTAAACTTAATAACTACTTAAGTACCGAGATAAGCAAGTTACCAAAAAAGGTAACAAATTAAAATTATCTTATGACCAAAGTAATTAGTTAAGTTGAAATTAATCATTATTTTGAAAGAAATCTGGACGTAAAGTTATTATTTAAGTAACTGAAAATTAATTTCCAAAATTTTAATGTTTTAATGTCAAAGTTGAGGATGTATAAACAAGAAAAGAAAAGAAAATATTAAACAATAAATGTAAGACCGTATGACATTTTTTATCTTAAACCTAATTCATTAAACACAAAAAATATTCTAAAAACAACATAATAATAAATAAATGATAAATGATAAATGACTAGGTACACACTAACTATTTTATTAATGTTTTGCCTGTATGTCAGGTTCAAATAACGTCAATAACCTTTAAAGTTAACTCTTGATAATAATTTCTAATAATTTAATACAATTCAGAAGTTTAAAAATCCATCCCGATCGGGATTCGAACTCGAATCTCCCACATTCCAGGTAGGCGCCCTAGCCAAAGACCACCAAGACGGTAAATATTTAACTTCTGAATTGTAGTCGCATTATAGATCTGAATGGATGGAACAATACTGCAACGAATATCTGTTACCTTTGAACTGACCAAACAAACATGATTTATAATGTCATTTCCTTACGTAGGTAAGAGCGAGGGTTTATTTCTCGATTTAGTTAGTCGGGAAACACTCCCGGAGGTGGAATTGTTAATATTTTAATACAATTGAGAAGTTAAAAAATCCATCCCGATCGGGGTTCGAACCTGAGTCGAACCCGAGTAAATAATAATAATAATAATAATAATAATGTTGTAATAATAATTATTGTTGCTCGTGCTGAATGTAACGCGGTACAGAGGAATGAACTCGTTACTCCCGTTAAGTCTCGCCCCTACTACGTCTACTTACTTATTTACTTCAGCTCTGATTCTGTATCAAGCCACTCAGCAGTCACGCCTTGCCACTTTACCCTACTCTCCCCTAATTCCGCAAGACTTCCAGGTGAAACCAGCCTCTCTTCTTTAAATTAAACTCCATTCTAATCCCAGATCGTTTTCACTTTTTAAACAACTCCGCTGAAACCATCCCGGGCGAGACAGAGCACACCTTCTTTCTTTCCTGCACCAAAACACGATTTAATTAAATTCGACAGCCTTTGGCATCTCAGATCTAGTAGGGTGTATATTTCTGTTCGTCACAATCTCGGCAAATAAACTATGTTTCTCGAGTAATCTAGTTACCGGTTAGATAAATTCTCTGGATCATAGGTGTTGTGTATAGACCCCGGGGTAGAATTTGGCCCAGAGCATGGCTCTGCTGAACGTAAAAGGCGAGAAAAAAAAGGAAAAATTTTATCTCGCAAAACGGAAGCTAACTTATGTAGGGGAGTATTTAGTCCCCGAAACTAAAGGCGAGCTCTGGCTGGCGAAGTGAGAAACTTCCCCCTTGCCCGTGACTGCTTCTGTCCTGCACGGTGGTGTCCTGCAGGCTAGAGTGGCGCATTACGTCCTAACGGTTGACGCGCCCTTGAATCTAAAATTAACTTAAAGACAAAACAGAAATTTTGGTGTATAGGGTGACAAGGTGGGAAGTTAAGAGAACTAAAACAGCAAAGCTATATTGTTTTAAAATATTACATTCATTATTATGTATTCACAATTGCAATGAACACAAGAATAATGTAAACGAAACAATTGCCAGAAAATGGCATATTATCCATAAAGACAAATGTGTCTGTCAACCTTATTATCAAATATAGCCCTACGTTTAAACTAACGAAGCCAATTTTTATACAAACTTAAATTAATTTGTAAACACTAAATGTATGTGTTTTGCAATTGCACTGCCTCGACACTTATTCCATTAACACACGACTTGAGTTTGTGCGTTGAAGGCAGGGCTTTAAGTATAGAGCTAGAAAGTGTGGCTCGAAAATCGCAATTTTTAATGTGTTCGTCACGACTCACGAACACACTTGATATAGTCTGTTTTACGTGTGTTTTGTTTTTACATTTTACAATGGCCGCCTTATTTCTATCATTACCGGTTATCAAAAACGTATCAAAAACGTTCAAAGGCGATAAATGTTCTAGCGAAGTCTAAATGGCTAATAAGTTTTTTTTAATTCGTTTCCACTTTACACAGATTGCACATTTTTTTTAATGTTTCTGGACAGTCAAATAAAATAATAAAAGTAGCTAAAACTTCATAACATATAAGTTAATCCTCAATCGAATACAAACATTGCTTGAGTAAAAAGAGTTTCACCTCTCTATTAAAAGCTCTATTGTTATCTTTAGACTGAATGTAACATGGAATATGTTATGAGACACAAACTATAATATCCCTAGCCGTCGTATCACATCAAAAACACACCGTCTCCTCCATAGATTTTGTGTTTACCCGCGGTTGTTTGCCAAGCATGGATCTCATGTCTCGTACCTTCTCGTCAGTAGGGAAATCTTGCTATAATGATCCCGGTCGTCGCTCTCCAAGGTAAAGCTTTCTACAACCTAATAGGACTCTTTTGTATAGAGAGTCAATTCTTATGAATAACTTAATCAACATTGCAATATTGTTTAAAATTAGTGGTGTACGGCTACCCGAAATTTCGGATCGGGAAACCAACTAGTAAAAAACAATACAAATATATAAAGAACAATAAAATTTCGGATCGGGGGGGTGGGGGGTTATAGTCAAATAACTATACAAATATAACAAAACAAAAAATAACATAATAACAAAACATATATTTTCTGGAGTTTGGTGGAGGTGCCGGTCCAGACAATTTGTGATTTATACTTGTGTACAAAATGCCAATCAATTAAAATCCAGGCAAAAGAAACTGAATATGGAGAAAATTATTATGGATTATTCTTCACAAGAAAAATGAATTATCCATTTTTACATGCAGTATTATATGGGTTTTCTATTCCCGAGCCGAAAACCCGAAGCAGTTTTGTTTACTATACGCAAACCGGAACCGCCTGTTAAAAACCTCTACCCGCACAGACCTATCAATACGACCTAAACTATACGTTACGCATTATTCGAACTGACATTTTCACATTTCAAATTAATTAATTCTTAGTAAGCTTGCATAACTACCAAACAAATATATTTTCCATAGCATATTTACGGCCAGTTTATCTTTTTTTGATCGGTTTTGTGGTGTTTTTATTACTTACTAATTACGAACATGTACTCTTGATAGATATAATTTCATGTTTTCTTGTTTTACATAGACCTACATAATATAATATTCCTAAAACATTAATTTATTACATAGGTGGACCAAACACGTATTTTCACAAAACTTATCAAACAATCAATAATAAACCCAAAATACTAATGCGAGTAGATTCACATTAAATAATACACATTTACCACAATGCCAGATATTTTTAATCCCATTAACTTTATCTAGTAATCGAGTAGCTTGTTTTGGAATTAAAAGGAAATTAGATGAATACAATCTCCCTTTTTAATAGTTTAATGATCTTTTCACTTCACTATGGTACAAAATAGCTTTGACATACTGGTGAAAACCATAACCGAATCAGTTGTTCAAAGAAAGGGTCCACAAAGAATTGAGTTCACTAAAATAAACTCTCTGCGTCTCCAGGACTTATGCTCTTGTTGATCAAACAAACTCACTATTGTAGCATGTGTAAAGGACGAATGTCCTTCCTTCCTTCTTCTCAAAGTGTGTGATTATGTAAGTTATGAGTTGATTTTCATACAAAAATCATCGTCGTAAAAAATGGACTAGTGCCCTTTCTTGAACAACCGATGATGATCATGATGATGATGATGAAGATGATGATATGATGATGATGATGATGAAGACGTTCTTTTGTAATGTGGGGATATTATGTAACAAGGGTAACAGGTACGAAAGTACTACTGGGCAAATGCTCTTTCTATTCCTCTTGCATTCAAATATTTTCTTTTTATAAAGTGACATGTTTAGTCTGTTAAATGATATAAAAAAAATGAATGCAAAATATTAAAAAAAACATAAAAATAACCCTATTACAGCCAGGTCTGCCGAGCTCAACCAACAATCTTAACTAAGTGTCGTGCATGTGAAAACCAAGACAAAAGCCGCGTTATCATAACCTTGTAGACATGCTGTAATGAATCCCAAACTTATTAAATCCGGTAATAAAGTCTTCGCAGAAATGCCTAGATAAATACATTACGCTATGGTGGGATGGGGGGGGGGGGGGGGGGGGGGGGCGTTAATGTTCGCTTAATTTCAATTATATTTACGAAGCAGAAGACGGTTGAGATTTAATTAAATTAGCTTCCTTGGCTGGGTCGGATTTCTGTTATCATTCTCAGAGCAGTGGTTGTATAATCGCAAGGTGCTGGGAAAGTTGACGCCATATTTCATAAAGAACATTCAAATACAAAACCTCCATTAGAACGTTTTTAAGAAACAAACACAAAAGGTGAAATATTAATATATTTCTGCACAATAGAAGAAAATTGTAGGTGATGACTTTATATGCGTACTACTAAATACTTGTCTGTACCTGGGGATCTATTTACTAACTCGAGTGACAATAATCGATCGACAGCGACACTTTGTAATTAGAAAAACTAGTAATGAGCGCAATAGTATAACATTGTTGCGTGTCACTGAAGCAATGTCAATGTCGATTGAAAAGTTTTAGTATGATTGATTATATTTACAAAGATGTCACTATCAATCGAAAACTAGTATGCATAGAGTTTATATGTATCTTAAGTAGGCCTACAATAAATTTCAATAAATAACTTAAGATAATAGACAAAGAAATTCAAGAATCGAACACATTTTACAAGAAGTGGGTACAATATTGAAATAACAGTTTCTATAACATGATTTGGGTAGACAATGTTACATATGGCATATGAATATGTAATAATTACTAACGATACGATGTCATAAAGTCAACTTATTAATATTTATAAACATTATAGTAAAATACAATTTTCCCTTTTGATAAAATATTAATAGAAGCCCAATTATAAGATTTTCATCACAGACCCGGCACCTCCACCAAAACTGATTTAAAACCCCCTATACAAAACAGTATAAAGTGTATTTTTGGTTTCTTTGAGTAAATTTGTGTTTAAACTTAATTAAATGTAAAAATCTGTAGGAATTACATGCTACAACGAAGAATGATCGCAATTAATTTGAATGAGTATACGACAGACTTTAGAAAGTTTCTTTGCTTTGTTTCTCTGACCCAAAACACCTAATCCCCGGGGGAAGAAGCACGCCGGGGTAGGTTTCTCTCGCTTGGTGTACAAATACGACTTTCAAGGCTATTCCAGAGCACTCTTACCGATATTTTAAAAGTCAAAGGAAAATGGTAGAAAGTTGGTGGAATGAAAGAGGCACTTGAATAAAAAAGGATTTTTTACGCGACAATAGCTCTTTTTGGCCTTTAAATGCAAATTTTGGGTCAGTAAAAAAAGTAAAGTTCTAGGTGCAATACTTAATTTTGAGCTACAATTTTTTAAAATTGTTTAAAAATAAACACACCTTTGTCTCTGCTACGAGTATAAGGGAACATAATTTTCTGAAATAACGTTTTATGTACGACTTTTTTCGTCCACCGGTTCAAAACTCTTATTTGTACCATGTGACAAAAAATCTCACATTTCAGAAAATTATTTTCCCTTATACTCGTGTTGGAGACAAAGGTGTGTTTAAACAATAAAAAAATTGTTGCTCAAAAATAAGTATTGTACCAAGAACTTTACTTTTGTTATTGACCCAAAATTTGCATATAATGGTCAAAAAAGAGCTATTATCTTTTTTAAAAAAACATTTTTTTCCTTTTTTATTTAAGTTCCTCTTTCATCCAACCAACTTCAACCATTTTCCTTTGACTTTCAAAATATCGGTTAGAGTGCTCTGGAATAGTCTCAAGAACAAACACAAAATTTACTCAAATTACCCCAAAACTCACTTAGTACTGTTTTTCTTGTAAGGTTAAAAAAACTTCATCAGAGTTTTGGTGGAGGTGCCGGGTCTGTAATGTAAATTGTTATATTAGGGTAATATCAATATTTTTAACAAAATACAACACTGTTCGATTATACATAAATAGTAGGAATTTAGTTTTGGCGAGTGTATGAATATTATTATTTGGGAGGAGGCGAGGGGCTAGCTCTGCCCCCGACCATCAGTGTGATCATAACATTCAGTACTAGGAAAACGCTCAGTTGGACGCGTTGTTGAGCGAGCACCGGTACGTGCAACATGACCCGAGTACGACATTCCCATAAGGCCCACCACACAGTGTAGGCCTAACTGGATATTGACATTGTACACTGTATACTATTCCAACATCTTTGCATTGTACTAATTCACGTCATGCCTTCTAAAGTGTATCTTTGTATCTTCACTGCCTCCTTCATTTTTAGGCATCATTTTTCGAACTATGATTACCAATAAGTCTTTAACGTCTTGACCGATTTAGCTGAAAATTTGAAAAATAGGAGAGAATGGTGTACTTATTGACCCTGCAAAATTTCATAACGATCGGAACATTTTTATTTTTTTATTTTTTTATTTTATTTTTTATTTTTTATAACCAACGATCGGATTTTGTCCAAAAACTATACAGCAACCCGCCTAGGTGGTATGTACATGTGTGAAAAATTTCAGGTCGATCAGAGAAACGGTGCGACCTGTATCGAAGCAGTAACAGAAAAAAAAAAAAAAAAAAAAAAAAAAACAGACATTCGAGCCATAAGAGTCAAGTGGAGACGCTCGCTTCGCTCGCTCAATTATCTTTGTTGTGTCAACAACACACAGCTCAATCACAGGTTATGTTCGGTTAACATCGTGAAACGTGACATATACGCACAGGCGGACAGATAGAAGAGAAAGCTCTCTCATAACTACCAAAATAGCTATCCGTGTGTCTCCGTGAGTTGAACAGTTGAGCGTTTAATTCTAGGCGAGCATGAATACTTTATAGCTACACCAGATTTTAATTAATTTCTGAGGTTTGTTCATAAGCGGAGCATGAAATACCATGGGAATTTAGCATATTGCGTGTACGTAGTATAAAATAAATAGAATAACATGTCGCTAAATAGCCAAACAAGCCCCAAACAACAAATTAAAACAAAAAACAACTACTTTATTTTATCCAAAATTGAAAAACAATCAAACAAAAATTCACTGTCACTCAAAGTCAAACAGCTGTTGAGAAAAACAATTACCAACCTTAGAAGAGTGCGCCGGTCTAGCTCAAGTCAGTAGTCTTGCCAACTGCTGAAGTTTAATTTAAGAAAACTGAAATAAAATATTGAGTGGGACAGACAGACAACGAAAGGTTAACACAAATTAACAAAACCAGTTTCAAAATACAATTATAATGAATCAAATCAAGTTATGTTACATTTATAATTACAAAAACATGTTATCAAATTCTCAAAAGTTCCCAATAATAAAAGTTCTCATTAATAAAAAGTTCTCAATAATAAAAAGTTCTCAGTAATAAAAAGTTAGCCAGCCATTTTATAAAAGTTTGTTCGTAGATAGCAAGTTTGTTTTACCGTGTTATCGCGATTCGTAGATTTGTAGATATTGACCAGGTCCAGGGGTCAAGTTCTCGCCCAAGTTCCAAGTTCCAAATTCTCGCCCAAGTTCTCGCCCACGTTCCAAGTTCCAAAAATCCAAACGATCGAAGAAAATCTCCAAGTCCAAGACGTTCCAAGTTCCAGACGTTCCCTTGTATCCTGGTTGATCTGCTCCAACCCGGACGTGAAGTCTCCTCGAGAGACCAAGTAAGTGTGTGTCTGAAGAATCACCCTTCTCTGCTTGCGTTCGTTTCGACTGATGATTTTGTGACGTAGTCACGGAAATTGAGTGTTGTAATTGGCTTAGTCTATTACGCCCTGGTGATTAGGCAGAAGTGGGGGTATGTTTTCGGTCCCACGGTTCTAAAAACGTGACGTAGTTGCATGATGAAACTCAGATAGTTTATTGATACCAACCATTCAAAAGATGCATAGCAATCACACACAAGTCACCCGGGACTGTCATTCCGTCGGGAGATTTATGCACGCACGTGCAAGTTGTGTTGCGCAAATGTTGATGAAAGTAATGTTTCCACACTCCACAAGCTATGTGTGACGTCACTGAATGACCAGAGTTCGGGTGAACTTGCCGATAATGTAGCGCAGTGAACGATAAGACATTCCATTCCCGCACATAAGATTATGACTGACATGTTTATTTGATTCCTGCACACAGTTCATACGGACAGCGATTACGTAATCACCGCAGCTGGCCATGGCCATGACGACGCGGATACGAAGCACAAACACTAGTCATTATTTATTACGCGTGGCTGATAAATTGTCATAACACAATAAAATGAAATATTATTGGCTGAAATAGTTCATGTAATTATTTAAATGTAATTAATTATTCAAAATAATTATACAATTTGAAAGGCGGGAACAAATTAATATTTAAATATCTTTGAAATTGTCTCATATCAGACCAAAAGGTTACAAACATGAGCGAAAGCAAATTAGCGAAACAACTTCAGGAACGTAGAGCCATGTTCGAGGTTATACAGTCAACGAGTTGCCTCTTGGTACTCATGGCTCTAGAAAATATTGTGTGGATATATCAAAACAATACAAACAAATATATTAAACTAGGAAAAACGCTAAAGTCCCGCGCGTTGATGGATGAGCTTTTTGAAGTTTTTAGTTTGCGTGGGATATCTTTACTTTTGCAAGTGCTTTGTTTTGTTGCCTACGCATTGAAGGTGATTGTTGTCAAGCTTCTATTGTTTCTTGTCAATTGGTATTATTTATCGTAAAAAACTTATATTAAAAGCTTTATTTCTATGGATTCTGGCTACCTTTTTCAACTTTTTCTTTTAAAGGGTACTACATCACCATAACCTTAATGTCCATGTATAATATGAACGTTGTAGCCCCACCCGTTTGGTCAGAATTGGCCCAAATGGCACGAAAATATCGCACAAAAAATCAAAAAACTTATATTAAAAGCTTTATTTCTATAGATTCTGGCTAACTTTTTCACTTTTTCTTTCCAAAGGTACTACATCACCATAACCTTATTGTACATGTATAATATGAACGTTGTAGCCCCTCCCGTTTGGTCAGAATCGGCCCAAATGGCACGAAAATATCGCACAAAAAATCGAAAAAAATCGTAAAAGTACGATATTCATGAGAAATATTTCTTCGATTGTACCCAAAAACGTAGCAAGTCTAAGTTCAGAGATTTCGAAGGTCCTGTCAAATTTTCATCAAGATCGCATATGCCGTTTGCCCGGTAGAAAGCGAACAAACAGACAAAAAAAAGACATATGCCGTTTGCCGGTAGAGAGCGAACAAACAGACAGAAATACAAACAAAAAAAAAACAAACAAACAAAAAAACACCCGAGCTAAATTTTTTTGGGGGGTCGGTGAAATTGAAGTCTTCGCTTCACTCGCTTCGCTCGCTACGCTCATCCAAAAAATACATTTAAACGCATAACAAATAAATAATTGTGATGTGTATGCCTATATGTAGTTACAAATTTGTATGAGATAAATACTGTAGTTAATACATTATAGTAAAGGTGTTCAAAACCACTATTTCGTTGTATGTTCAAAAACTCTTTAAAGAGTAAGAACATCATTAAGTCTTTTGATAGACTAAAACTTTATAATTTTTAGATTTTCGTCCATGCATAAATATTGCGTCTTTTTCATCATTTTAGCAAAAAGTATAAAATAAAATTTGGATGCCTGATATTTTCATAGATTACTAGGACATGTGATTTATTGAAATGGGTGTGTTAAATGTCTGGCTTGCTCGATTTGTTGTGCTTTCCTGCACGCTGAGAGTATTTGTACCGGCAACCACGAAACATCGTTGAGATACGTCTAAGAAAAAGTAATTTCGCGTGGTTTCAATATTAATGAGTGTCTATCGCAGAACGCGTCCGTGGTAAAACAACACGTCACGCCCAGACGCGACCAAGTAATGAGTTGTACGCATCTGGGTCAAGTAGATGAGCCCTGGGTTTGTGAATGCGCCCCCCCCCCTCCCCCCACTTCAACGCAACCCCCTCAAACACGGGATGGAGTGGACAGAAGATATCAAACAGATCGAATCAATAGTTACGGGAAAGTTTAAGTGAGACTCGTATGGCCAGTTGGTTTCTAGCAGTGACTAAACACAGAACTTAAAAACACTTTTTTTATCTTTGTGTCTGCGAGAACAGAGTTGACTTGGTCTTCTATAAATTGAATGCCCCCCCCCCCCGAAAAAATCAGTTATGTTACTGAGTGGGTAAACTCTAAATACGAGTTTATTTTTATGTATTTATTTAATCAGTCTCGTGAGTTACACATGAGCTACCTCTGTCGGCCATAACTATACCTATTTGGTAAATATTTAATACACTTCAACAATTTAAAAAATCCATCCCGACCGAGGTTCAAACCCGGGTCTCCCACATTACACTTAGGCGTCTTAACTAACTAAAGACCACCGAGACGGTGTAACATTTTAGCTTCTAATAATTGTAGTTGGATTATACATCGGAATGTATGGAACATTTCGTTTCATTTCATTTCATTTATTCATCCACAATCTTACTATCATAAAATATAAAAAAAACAATTCCAAAAACAAAATTATAGTGGAGCCTAGTCATATAGAATGATCAGTCGATTTAACATCAATAAACAAATTAAACAATCCTCAAAACAGTACTGCAACGAATCTGCTGCCTTTGAACTGACCAATCAAACTTTATGTAGGCCTTATTACCTAACGCAGGTATAAGCTAGGGTTTATTTCTCGATTTGGTTAGTTGGGAAACACTCCCGTATGTGGAATTGTTAACATTTAATACAATTCAAAAATACAAAAATCATCTCGACCGTATGAGGGTTTGGATAGTTTGACAGAATAGATAGTGCTGAATTTTAATCCAGGATATTGTTCGGTTTGTTTATTACGTGCATTGTTGCACAGGCTACATGCTACGCCGTAATAACCATACTTAAGTAAAGTTCTTTCATAAGTTATGAAAGCTTTGGCCGAAACGGAAATTAAGTCCGCATCCTCGGCGGGGAGAAGCGGGGGGGGGGGGGGGGGAAGGCGAATTTTTCACGCAATTTTTGTTCTTTTCGATCGTCTCTATTTGCATCTTCATGAGAACCACAGGAGTTTTAAACAGCAGTAAAGGTTGGCAAAATGTTGTTTTATAATTTGCATTTCTACATAAACTTCTAGTGATTTCCGTTTCCAAGAATCACACTTAACGCAGTATTTCTTGAACTAGAAACGTTTTAATATTAATTTTACATTAACACTCACACAAAATGTTACAAGTGTGTTACATTCTAGCACCTGTAGTTTTATACCTTTACGGTACACTACAATCTTTGTAGTAGGTCGTTTTGAGGGTTGAGGAAACCCCGTTTTTCATTGAATTTTGGGGTTATTAAACTTCATCAAGTTAATCGTTTTGCATGCACACAACCTAAAGAATGGTATACAGATCTAGGAACTCAAGATCAACCGAGTAGACAAGTTGCACCTACTTTAAATTCAACGCAATCATTCTTCATTATAACATGCAGAGATTTTAACAATTTATAAAGAACAAACACAATTTACTAAAAAAAACACTTTTGAATGTAGAATTTTGGTTGAAAACCCCATCCTTGTTTTTCGACTGGACAATTTTTCTACCGCATTTTGTCCATACCTGTACCGATAGTAATCTTTGATCTGTCTTACAGGGCGGGGGGGGGGGGGTGGGGATGTAATATCACCGCACGAAACAAACGCCCGACAACAAAACAAATATCCACGCGACATCCGAAGAATGCAGACTATTTTGTCTCACGACTTTACCATCTTGTACATGTGTGAATGGACGGGTTCGAATGTCTTGTTATATGATGGACGACACAGATCGCACGTACAGTAATATCGGGCATTTATACAACATACACATACGAAAATGAAGAATTTCAACTGTTAGAGGTGTTGTTAATTCGGTGTAGAATTCGTGTAAAATCATAATGATATGATATAATTTTTAAAATTGTATTTTTGCTATATTTTTTAATCCGTGTAAAAATTAAATTTTTGGGAACGTATATCTTTAAGTCCGGGTCCCGGCATTAGATCCCGCCCACGGCCAACCCCGACTGAAAAGATCTCCTAGGCGAATGATGTAAAACTGAATATGTTGTTATCGTTATATTTGAATTTGGTAAAACTGAATAATATATTGACTTCTATAAGTACATTCTATTCAAATATTTGTAATTTCATAGTAGGCCAATAGATAGCCAATATCACAATAATACTTGTTAATGGGCCATGAAATGAATTGTATTTTATTATTTTATTGTATTTGTTGTTTAATTTTGTGTGTGTCAAATTTACTAGCTGTATGTATGTACTAATAGTTAAATGCTAACAAACGATATTACTACTAACTACTAGAACGTTGTTTTTGAGTCCAACTAACAGCCCATGAACATTTTTTCCTAATTGTTAGAGGGACGTGAATATAGCGTTTGTGAATGTTTTTCCAGTCCTTTTTTATTTATTTTGCAACGTTAGTATGTATTATTGTTTATACACATTTTTGTTCGGTTGCTATTAATTGAACCTTGATGACATAATTTCAAAATAAAAATATGGAAAAATTCCATATGAAAGTTTTTGAAAGTGTCCAAAAAATAGATGCTATAAAAACGCTATAAAATGACACTTGAAAATGCTATATACACGCACTTCTACTAATCGTACACCCTAATTAGTAATTAACTAGTAAGCCACCTGAAGAGGTGCAATCATTCATACCCAGTAAGAGTTGTCTACCTCTACCATTCTGCGGGTAATCCTACGAAGTAAGAGTTGTCTACCTCTACCATTCTGCGGGTAATCCTACGAAGCGGTGCAATGAGGCCCTTGTTTCTAAAACTCTGCCGCTGTTGGGCTAACCCAAACGATAAAGCCAACAGGTGTCACATACACATTAAAACGTACAAGATGTTATGGTCACTTTCCTTTTCCCCTCGTCTGAGCCCGGGGTAGAATTTGGCTCAGAGCATGGTTCTACTAATCGTAAAAGGCTAGAAAGACAAAGTACATCTCGCAAACATCAGCTACAGAAGGGGAGTTTTTACTCACCAAAACTAGAGGCGAGCTCGGGCCGGCGACGTAAGGAACTCCCCTTTGCCCTCACTCCATAATTTAAAAAATTTTAAAGAAAGATATCACTACCAATTAAAAGATTTAGGTTAGTTAGTTAAGGTTGCACAGGATTTAGCTATAATATCGGTGCGATGCAGTGTCCCAGCTTTTCAGTTAGAACTCGGCCCAAAAACTGTCATATCGGCATAATTTTTTTTTTATTCTATTCACAATAAAATTTACTAGGATTTATTTTTGTCGATTTTCGAAATTGAATATAATATGGTCTTATAAAAAATTGCGAACTTGGTCAATATTTTGAAAATTTACCTTCACTTTAGAGCTTTATAAAAAAATTAAAAAAAAATTATGGAAAAAGTACAAAACATAAGTTCTAATTTCAACATTTATCTTCAAAAAAAAAAAAAAAATATCAAAATCGTATGTGTAGTTTCCGCTAAACTACTGAACTACGAATGCATGTTTTGCCGCTATTTTAGGCCTTTTCAGCCCAAGCAAGTGGCGCACTCTGGCGATACGACTTTTTGAGTGACAGGGATGGTTATTTATGTTCGAAATAACAATTTCATTGGCCACAGAGTAAAACTGCTTCAGCTAATGCAGAACACACTCAATGCATAATACATGTTTACTGTTTGCTATGAACACGGCAACAGTAAGACATTATGTTATTTGTGTAAGCTGTTAAGCTTGAATCAACCTTTTTATTTTCACACTGAGCCCAATAAGAAACGTCCCACAGCATAATCATAATCGTGCATACGATATAAATTCGATGGAAAATGCTAAATTATAGTATGACCTGCAATGGTCATCAGTTCATATTAGGATTACGCCTCGCACATGATGTAAAAAACATATTTACTTTATAGCATGTAACGGAACGCAATCTTTGTTAGCCTAGTATATGATACGTGTCAAATTAAAAACAGACAAAGAATTAAATTTAAAAATTACTCGTTTTGGAGTCGAACCCGTATCATTCGGTTCTATCCGCGCGTTTTTTTTTTGCGCGAGTGGAGTATCCCCGTCACAAAGTACTCGGACTCAATTGCGCAAGGCCATTAAAAATGGAAAGTAAATAGTTTTCCCAGTTGGAGTCGTTCTGTGTTTAATTTACACGACTATCAATACGAAATATCTTAAATATATTGCATTAAAATTGTCTCCACTGGGAATAAAACCCCCGGGCCCGGTATCCCGCTGTCCGGGCGGTCGGGGCGGATGCTCTTACCAAATGAGCATTGGAGACGGGCGTCATGAATTCAGTCTATTTGGTAGTTATATTTTTTTATTGGGGTGTGATAGTAGTGTCGATATAATCAAATACAAATGGTGAACATTGTGGGCACTACACCCAAAAAAATCAGAACGTTAAAGGTATATTCACGTGAGAAAATCTAAAGCCGATCATTGTACAAACTGAATTCCCCATGGGCATATCCTCATTGCCACATGAAAGATATCAATTTTGGGTTTTTGTTTGTGCCTTTCAAGAACGACGTGGTAACGCAATAAATTAGTCCAACATTTGGGGCACTACACCCAAAAAAATCAGAACGTTAAAGGTATATTCACGTGAGAAAATCTAAAGCCGATCATTGTACAAACTGAATTCGCAGGGGCATATCCTCATTGCACATGAAAGATATCAATCTTGGTTTGTTTGTGCCTTTCAAGACGACGTGGTAACGCAATAAATTAGTCCACAGCTGTCCCCCCCACCCCCCTCCAGCAGCAAGCATTTCTCTTGCAATAGTAGTAAGATATTATTCTCAAGGCCTTTGATGTGTGTAAAGCTGGGCTCCGAAAAAACGTATGCCTGACAAGTCTTTCTTTTTTTACGTGTTATCCAATCAGCATCATTGTTATTTGTGAATATGTTTATTTTTGCCATGCAAGTCCCTAAACCAACATACGGTGGACATAAATACGGATCGACGACAATTCTGTAGATTTGCCACGTCATCGTATGAAAATTATTAAGATACTTTTTCAACTTCAAATATAATTTTGTCTTTCAAATTGCTCTTCTTGCTTTATCTTTGCTTTGACATGTTTTTGATAAAAATATTTTTGGTGTTGAATGACCTGAGTTCCCTGTGCGGTAAAAGGTTATATAATTTTCCGAAGCAAAGTTTTTAAACGGTTACTAGTTACTACGATGAAATCTTCTGACTATAAAACGAGAATCATTAGGGGGCAGTAAAGAAAGTAGTACAATAAAGAGATATACCGATCTGGAACAAACAGACAGACAATGTAAAAAATATGGAAACAAATGGGTTTACACATGTGTTTATATAAAAATTTAATATATTATATCTGCGTAATGCTGTCTTCCTGCAGTTCAGCGGGAAAACTTATACTTAGTCCCCCAATTGTCATATCTGTATAAAATCAGGAAAAATCTGAAAAGAATAAAATTAACCTATTTAAACTTTATAAAAATATGATACATACAAAGGAAAATGTTGAAAATAAACATACGCTTGCGAAAACTAAAAAAATAGTACACCTTTTTAAAATTAAATACGCAAATTTCACAAGTATTTAAAATGTCGTGACTTGTGTGCGTGATTTGGGGATTGAAACCTTAATTATTGTAGCTTGTTAGATTAATATTTTGTCAGCTTGCATTTCATCCATAGTATCTTGATGTAGGGCCTACCATATTTTTTATGACTATGAAAATAGCAACTAGTGCTAATGAATAAAGAACACTAGTGGGGATCCAGGGAAAGTCCAATGGGGGGGGGGGGGGGTTTGTCAATATGCCAAACAGGGACGGGGTCTGGTGCGAAGCCCCAGCCACCGGAGGCCTTTTCGAATTTTTTCTCGTATATTGACATTTTCAACGCCTCCCAAAAACGTTGTAGAGTCAATACATACCTAAAGTGCTATGCGAATCATAAAATTTCTTATTGTGCGAAGTCTGACTTTGTAAGTAATTGTAATTACCCATGTAAATATCATAGTTAGGTTGCTCCCTCCTTTTTTTTTCTTCAATCGATCACCCTTTTTGTTTTTTGGGGGGGCAGGGGGGGGGGTTCAACCCCATAACCCCCCCCCCTCGCCCCCTTTGGGTACGCCACTGAAAAACAATACTACTATACTACCTACTACAAAAAACAAAACAAAGTTTCATTATCTTGTGTTGTGAGTTATGCCTTAACGGTTGATGCGCCCTTTCTCCAAATAAATAAAACAATCTGTTGCAACTTAAAAATGAGCATTCCCATTAATTATTCAGGTGATAATACAACAATAGTTCTATATTATAAACCGTATTATACCTTTTTAGTGCAAGCCAAGGGCCAATGAATCTCTAGCTGATTTGGGGAAAGGGAGGTAAAATGATCACTTAGGATGATTTTTTACATGTGTGTATCAGTAAAAAAAAGTTTACATTTATTTGATATCTAATTTAATTTTAATGAATGCTTGGGCTCAAATTTTGTGTCTTGAGTGGGGTGGTCTGTTTTACATGGCCACACATTCATTTGTTGAGTACCAAAAAAAATTTCTGGGAGAAAATATTTGGTTAAAAAGGGATGATAGTAAGCATATTGACAATCCGACAATTCAATTGGCCAGCGATTTTGGCCGAAACGGGTTGAACTTCAACACAAAATAATACTAACACTTCTGAAACTAAAAAAGTTTTTCTTTGACTTGATTCACTTTTTACATCACATCGCCCGCCCCCACCCCCCCCCCCCACCACCACACACACACAATCGCATTTCAATGTCTGGTCTTTGTCGGCGAAAGTGAACAGCACACACTGGACGTAAGCGAGGAAAACGCGTGTGACACTCACTCAAAAATAGGGTCCACCCGCTATCTGTCCATTGGGTTGGTTGGGTAAGAGTGAGATATTATCTCTATCATAAACCCTGCATTTCAGAGTCTCAAAACTCAAGATAAACATTAGAGAATCGTTCTCGATAAACTAAAGAGAGCGGTGAGCATCCATCAACGCGACTATATAGCATATCATATTAAAACCCAATTAGTAGTTAAAAACACTGTTTTCAATGTATTCATCACAAATTTTTCGTATTGGTTTTCTAATTTCGCAAAAGTATGAACTCGTTGGTCGTGTGGTTAGAGGCTCTGCTTCCAATGCAGAAGGTCCAGGGTTCGATTTCCGCTGTAGGCAGATTTATTTAGACTTCTGATGTGGATTCGAGTCCATCAGTAGGAATGTGTAAAACGGTGACTTTGGGCTTGGAGTCGCCCCAGCACGTGCACATAATAAATAAGGTTATAAACACCGGTAATGAAAGCAGTATACGATGTGCTTTGGTGCTTGCGTGACTGTGAAGTACCTAAACTATTTGTCTTTATACACTACTTACATATAATCAGTGGCGTAACTACGGAGGGGGAATTTGGTCAGAGGGGGGCGAGGGGGAGCGCCAAAATTTATTTGAAATTAATTATTTTCTTAGATATTATATAAATGTTGATACATTTTCTTTTTTTTCAATTTTTTCATATATTTTTTTAAAGGGTTTTTTTAAAAAAAAATTGTCAAAATACTCATATCACACTTAGAATCAAAATTTTTGCCGGGGCTGTGCGCTTCGCACCCGTATCAAAATGGGGGCCAACCCCCTCAGACCCCCCATGTTCCCAAACGTGCTCGTACCCAGGAAAGAGCGTATACCCATAAATTATTTTCGGATGATACCACGACTATCACGTACCCGTGTACCTACATATCCCTTTTACTAGTTGTGCTGACCATGATCTTTGGAGGATACAACAATGTTTGCTCCGCGAAAAATAAGGGCAAGTTACGCCCAAAGTATGTAATATACTGACAAGTGTTGGCTCAATGGCTTGACTGATTCGGGAGGTCTCGGGTTCTGAATCCCGTCACAAACCCGTCCTGATTATTATTACTGTAGTACTGATTATTATTGTAGTATCGTATGCTAGCATATTATAATAATGCAGTTTATAGAAATAATAAGCTATAAAACTGTGTCTGACCGGGGATCTTACCCGGGTTTTAGGTTATAGCAGTTGAGTGGTGGTATCCTGTGACCAGATTGTTCTGGACTTGAACCCAAGTCGCGTCACATTTTACCCGACAATAATTTTTATGTTGATGGGCTAGCCTGTATTCAGAATAATAAATAAACATTATACTTATTTCAAATTTGCGTAATGTTCTTTGTTTGCAATCCTCATTTCCCTAGAATAATGATCATTGCATAGAGACAAAAAACTAAACATTAATTTAATTATTTGGTTTTCCTCTCATTATGTGATGGGTTCGTAAAAACTCAATACAAAACATTATGTGAATGTAAAACACTTCTTTATACTTGACGGGACGACACGTCATTTTTCGCCAGCTCGTGAATGGTGATATTTGATCTCAGTGCGACCTTGGGCAATGTGTGAGCGCATCTCGCGTCCTCTCAAACCTTTCTGCCCGTACCAAACAGATCCCACTGCCTCGTCGTAATATACGGCTCGCTATTGGAGGGAAAAAATTAAAAAAAATTTTGAGCGGAACTTCTGAGGCCCTCCTCCAACACGTCTCTCCCGCAATCCCCTCACCCCTGTCCGTTCATCTCCAAGATTAGCTTAACGCCTGTGACACCTTAATGTTGTTTTAGGGCACTCAACAGTAGAGTTATCAGTGCCCATGTCAATGTTATTGGAATCTTCCAAATTTTCTTTTCCATAATTGTGGATAAAACCCCCGTGTTTTCTTTTTTCCAATGGGAGGAAAGTAAGGGAAGACGAGAAGGGTTAATGGGGAAGGAGGAGGATGTTGGGAAGGATGGGGGTTTAACGGGTGGGAAAAGGAGGAGTGCTCGTTGCAGAGAGGGCCGGCAAGTATGGAGACGAAAAAGAAAAAAAGAAGAAAATAAAATAGGTGTGATAAAAAGTTGCGCGAGAGCTCTCTTTGCAACACGCACACCAACCGGCAAGAGCTCGCCTTAGTTTTGGGGAATACGCTACTCCCCTACTCACAGGCCAAACCACGGGAAGGTAGCGAGTTGGACTTTGAAGGCCCAAAAGAGAAACAATTAACAGACAGATGACCTAAGAAATAGATAAGCAAAAGCTTAGAAGATGTCCACAAGAATAGTGATCTAATGAAGAAAAAAACTAGGCTAGAGAGGCGCATCATGACCTAACAGATGAAGATAAAAGTCAGTCTTGGGGAGGAACGCGTTTCTTTCTCGGGCACTTAATGGGAAAGCGTTCCTTTTCTAACATCAGAAACTTGTAACGTGGAAAGTTACTATTTCATGAGAACTTGGAATTCGAATTCAACGTTCCTTTCTTTGTTCCTTTCGTCGTCGTAATTGCGACGAATCCAAGTACCCGGTATCGTTAACTAGAGTATAAAAAAATCTTAAGCAAGTGTTTTCGAAAATGGCTCCACCTTTGTCACGAGTGGTGGAAATGGACGGATTCTTTGAGAACATTTCCGCCAAAGGTGATTTTTATTTACCACTTATCTAAATAAAATTTAAAATATGATAAAATTCACTCGTATCACATTTATTATCATTTAAAGGGTGATTTTGAAAGGAACGTGAAAGGTACTAGGTCCGTTTTAAGGAACGTCTCAGTTTCTTTTTTTTTTTTTAAAGATGTGGGAACTTGAATCAGTCCCTTTTTAGGCAGAAGTAACTTGACATTTCAAAGTTCCTTACATGGGGAAAGTGCCCAGGACGGCAAAAAAACATCCAAGCCAATTTTAAGCGTGTACATTATGTGTGCCCGTCTACTTGCATTAGCTAAGTACAAGAGTGCAAGACTTGATGGTGTGGGGGAGAGGGGTGGAAAGGGGGGGGGGAAGCGAATATTTAAAAATGTCCAACGATCCGTCTGTAAACACAATTTAATGAAATGCAAAATATGTGCATAAATTTCCCCAAACATTAACTTCTCTACATAAATTTGTATCTTTAAGCGCAGTTTTCTCGTAATAAAATTGTTTTCTCTTAAAAGATAATGTTGAGTGCAGTTACTGAATGAAAGAAAACAATATTAATATTATTATTCATAAAAACTAAAGGAGCTATCATGTATATAATTTTTCATAATTGGTTAAAATAAACAAAGGTCTCGAAATAAAAGTCAGACAAGGCTAATTCAAAACTCCTGAAAATCCGATGAGGTATCTTATTCCATACAGCTAATTTTTTCAAGATGATAATGACTTTTGTTGCTCAAAGTTCTATTATTTCAATGTTGCTTTCAAAACGATAGTAGTGATAGAATAGGGCGACGGAAAATTACAAAAACATGCCTTGTGGGGTTTATTCGAACTCACGTCCTGCTAGTGTCATACTTTGAGGCCTGCGCCCTAACCGTAAAAGGGCCACCGCGTACGGTTTGTTTTTCTCAAATCAAACCCTACACCCCCCCCTAAGGTCGGGGTAGAATTGCCCAGAACATGGCTATGCAGATCGTAAAGATGAGAAAGAGGAAAAGTCCATCTCAAAACAAACAAATTCACCTTTTTGGGTGAGCGAAGCGAAGACTTCAATTTCACGGACCCCCCCAAAAAAAATTTGCTCGGGTTTTTTTTTTGTTTTTTTTTTGTTTTTCTGTCTGTTTGTTCGTCTCTACCGGGCAAACGGCATATGCGATCTTTATAAAAAATTTGAGGGACCTTCGAAATCTCTGAATTTTAGACCTGCTACGTTTTTTGGGGACGATTTCGAAGAAATATTTCTCATGAAATATACTTTTACGTTTTTTTTCGATTTTTAGCGCAATATTTTCGTGACATTTGGGCCCCATTCTGACCAAAACGGGTGGGGCTACAACGTCCATATTTCACATCGACATTAAGGTTATGGTGATATATTGCTTTTTGAAAGAAAAGGTGAAACAGTTAGCCAGAATCCAAAGAATAAAGGTTATAATATGAGTTTTTTTTTAGGTTTATAATAACAATTAACAAGTAACAATAGAAACTTGACAACAATCACCTACAATGCATTCAAAAAGCACTTGCAAAGGAAAAGTGGCCTACGCGAACTAAAAACTTAAAAAAGCATCCATCAAACGCGGCGGGGGCTTTAGCGTTTTTGGATGAGCGAAGCGAGACTTCAATTTCACCGACCCCCAAAAATTTAGCTCGGTTGTTTTTTTTCCGTCTGTTTGTTCGCTCTTTACCGGGCAAACGGCATAGCGATCTTGATGAAAATTGACACGACCTTCGTTTTTTTCTGAACTTAGACTTGCCACGTTTTTGGGTACAATCTAATAAAAAATTTCTCCCTGAATATCGTACTTTTACGATTTTTTCGATTTTTTTGTGCGATATTTTCGTTTTTTCCATTTGGGCCCAATTCTGGGCCAAACGGGTGGGGCTACAACGTTTTATATTTCACATGGACATTAAGGTAATGGTGTTGTATTGCTTTTTGAAAGAAAAAAATTGAAAAAGTTTGCCAGAATCTATAGAAATAAAGCTTTTAAATACGTTTTTTGATTTTTAGTGCGATATTTTCGTGACATTTGGGGCCCAAATTTTGACCAAACGGGTGGGGCTGCAACGTTCATATTATACATGGACATTAAGGTTATGGTGATGTAGTACCTTTTGAAAGTAAAAAGTTGGAAAAGTTAGCCCGAATTTATAGAAATAAAGCTTTAATATAAGTTGTTTACGGTAAATAATACCGATGACAGGTAACAATAGAAACTTGACAACAATCACCTACAATGCGTATAGGCATCAAAACAAAGCACTTGCAAAAGTAAAGATATCCCACGCAAACTAAAAAACTTTAAAAGTATCATCAACG
>JAMZAV010007986.1:0-31437 GCA_024449915.1 Sweltsa coloradensis | reverse complement strand
TTTTGTTTAAAAAATGCTATTTTTTTGGGGGGCGTGGGAGATCACAAAAGTCTAGGCTCCTAGTGTCAAAATTGGAATGAAGAGTAGTAAATATGAATAATTATCAGCTAAGCATTAAGTAGGGTTGCACAATGTCAATTGACCGGTCAATTGACTGGTCAATTGACCGGTCAAATGACTGGTCAAATACTTTTGGTCAATTGACCAGTCAATTGACTTAAAGATAACATGTGTATATTGCATTTAAAACTTAAAATTATTTGAATTTTTTTTATTTGAATTTGAATTGTTATGTAAACGATAACATTTCTTTCTTTCTTTTTCAATTAACAATGTTTTAATTAGGAATATTTTATTTAATTATTAATGGTTAATTATTAATTAACCATGGCAACCGCCATACAGCCTGGGTACAAATGTTGAGATGCTCTCATAATTTAATGTTTTAAAGTGGTGTATATTAACAGTGAGAAGTGAAATTAGTATTGAAGGGAAGGTTGGTGTTTGTGTTTAACATTATGTGAAGCAAGTAATGAAGATCTGTGATATTCTGAGGTCGTGAGGTGGATTTGTGTGGGTGGACTTCAGGTTCTCCATTGATGATGCCATAGCCTAGGCTGGTTGCTGGATGGTGCAAATGATGGTTTGGAGTGGAGAAACTTATTACTACAACATATTGGGTGACTTAGGGTTTTCCAATTATTCTTTGGATGGATAGGTGGTGACAGATATGTATTGAAGGGAGTTTAGTATAGATGACATTGTGACTTGGTGCTTAGTTAATTTAAAAATGTTGACATTTGAGGAGTGTTTTTGTTTTTGCCTAATCTTTGTAACAATGTTTGAAATATGATAAACAACAAGATGGATGAAAGTGAGACAGTGGATGAAGGTTTCACTTTAAATAGTGAAAAGGAAAATCAAAATGTTGGAGATGCAAGAAAATAGTAAGGACGGGAGTCCAGTGTACTTCATGTGCCAGCTGGTCCCATTTTAAATGTGCAGGAGTCAATGGAAAGGAATATAGAAGAAAAACGAAAAGTGAATGGTGGTGTGGGTGCAGTAGTAAGATCACGGGGTTGGAAAAAAAGGTAGGAATATGCCTACAAACAACAGTCAAGGAACTTGAGGTAGAAAGTATACCTGTAGCAAAAGAAAGCCGACTTCTCGGCCTAGAATTGGACTGTAACAAGTCTAAGCCTAGGATAACCACAGGAAGGACTGGTCAAATGGGGGGAAGGGTGGCTCAAAGGAAGAGGAGGAACCACATTAGAATAGGCATGTGCCGGTGTAGGACTAGTAGTGAAAAGTGGAAGGGGATGGTACAGACAATAAGTATGATGAGTAAAAGTATTGAACACCTGAGTGAAAAGGTAGGAACATTGGAAAAGCAGAGAGATAAAGAAGAAGGAAAGGCAGGTGTGCTAGACCAAGTGTACAACAGAATGAAAGGGGTGGTGGAAGAATGCACTACAGAGGTGGTAAACATACAGCTGGATCTAGAAAAAACATATTCCAGGTTGGAACAGGAAATGGGAAGAATGCAAATGAGATTGGTGAACCTTGGAGAGGACTTAGAAGAGCAACAGGAGGGAAGAAAAATGCTAGATAACAGATTAAATAATATGTGGGAGGAGATACGACAAAGACTAATAGTAAATCAAGGAAAGAAAAAGGATCCACAACAGCAGCTGGATTACAATGATATACCACACGCTGAAGACCTAGGCATCAAGAAAGTCCTAGAACCTATGGTAGGACTTGGCCAAAAGCAAGGCCTAAACAACAAAAAGCCAGACAATAAAGTTGATCACAAAGCGGAGGTAAAAACAAACAATCACAGGAACAAGTCTAATCGTCACAAACATCAGGTGGGTGAAGAAATTCTAAACGGAGGCCTGAGCAACAACAGAGTGCAAGAGCTCAAGGTTCAGGAAGTAAAAGAGAAAGAAGAAGGAACTGAGAAACAAGAGGGGACTAGAAATGAATGTGTGACTCCCAAAGAAAACAGTAAACCTACAAATATAGGACTATACAAAACTACCAAAGCTATATTGATAGGTGATTTATGGGGAAGAACAGCAGGAAATTCTGTGAACACAATGGGTATAGAGCTAGTGCATACCCAGGTATTAAAATAAAAGAGCTACAACGAAAAATCGAGGAATACGGACAAGAAGAAGCGACAATAGGTGCCATACAAGTCGGAGATGCAGAAAGAGTTGGGCCTGGAAACCAAGAAAAAATTGATGGGAACAAGTGCGGGAATTATTGACAACAACAAAACAGAAGTTTAAGGGGGCACAAATAACCATGAGTGGCCTGACCACATGGACAGGAGTAAGTGCAAATCCACATATCAAAAGTATTTGTGAAGAAGATAATATAACGTTCTTAGACATGTCAAACTTGGAGGGAATAAGTGAAAACTGGAAAAGGGAAGCACAAATGGGGCACAAACAAGGATGTACATAACCAACTTAATGGCAAGAAAGGGACAAGACCACCCAGAAGACCTACAAAAACCAAGTCACAACACACAAAAATACAAAAGATATTCATATCTAGGAAAACAGGATTTTCACACAAGGTGGGTGTGGAGATCAAGATAAAATAAGAAAACAACTGATGACAAAGACAAAGAAGCAAGGGTACAATAAATACATAACAAATAGATATAATAACAACAAACATAGGCATACAATGATTAAAATAGGAACCCTAAATATTCTTACATTAAATGGGAAAATTGAAGAATTAGTAGATGTAATGATGTCGAAAAAATTGGAGATATTAGGACTGTGCGAGACTAAATGGAAGGGAGTAGGAACCAAAGAACTGAGAGAAGGATACAAATTATTATGGTCGGGCACAAATGAGGCAAAAATGGAGTGGGATTTATCATCAGCCCAAAGTGGAAAGAAAACATTGTCCATGTAGACAATAAGAGTGACCAGAATTTTGAAAATTAAATATTTATAAATAAGTAGCTTTAGAGATCATACAATGCTATGCACCACAAGTTGGGTTAGCGATGGCCGAAAAGGAGGCATGGCTTGAACAATTGGAAGAAGAAATCACAGAGAGAAAAGTAATAATTATGGGAGATCTTAATGCCAAAGTAGGGAGAGAGAGAACGGGATATGAAGAGGTACTAGGGGTCCATGGGTATGGGCCAAGGAACAAGGAAGGAGAAAATCTACTTGATTTGTGTGCCAGGAATGGACTTCGAATCGGAAATAGCTGGTTCATGAAGAAAAAGGATCAACAAATAACTCGTACGCCTGGGATGGCTCATCTGAGTCAGTTATTGATTATATTATTATAAGTAGCAACATGGCCAAAGATATCACTGATGTAAAAGTTAATTTCCCAGCGTGTCTCTAGATGGAGACCACAGACTACTTGTAAGCCTTATAAGAGTGAACAATAAAGACCAAAATCATGGACTATATCCCAGGAGGAAGATTCCAAAAATCAAGACATGGAAACTACAGGAGGAGACTGACATGCTGTCCTTTAGAAGACAGATAGAGGAAAAGTATCCAACACATGATTTGTTATCAGTAGATGAGGAGTGGAAATTACTTAAGTCAGTATTTATTAGTAGTGCTGAAGAAATATGCGGAAGGGCAGGTGGCATAAGAAAGGAAAAGGAAACTGTGTGGGTGAATGGAAGAGTGAAGACAGCTGTTAAACGCAAAAATGTAGCCCGAAAGGAAAAGGATAAAAACAGGACTAAAGAAAATGAAGAAAAGTACAAAAAGTATAAATATGAAGCTAAAAAAATAGTAATGGAAGAAAAGAAAATACAATGGAAATATTTGCAGACAAATTAGAGAAGGACTTTGATACAAATAAGAAATTGTTGTATGGACTAATGAGAAGCAAAAGAAAAACAGAGAAATCACAAGATACCTGACCAACAACAATGAATCTCTTATTACTGACCCAGAAGAAGTGAAAAACATGTGGAAGAAATATTTCAAAAACCTACTTAATATGCCTAGGTTACTGATACTAACCATAACCAAACTCAGGAAGGGACCTAACAATAGAAATCTTTCAGAACACCAATGAGGAAGAAATAGAAGAAGAAATAATAGGAATGAAATATCAAGACGGGAAGTAGTTGAAGCAGTAAAAGCCATGAAAAATGGTAAAGCTTCGGGAGAGGATGAAATAGTTTGTGGAGATGATCAAGGCTGCAGGGATGCAGGCATAGATTGGATGTGGAGAGTGACCAGTACAGCTTGGAAAGAAAAGAAGGTACCAGATGACTGGGGAAAGGAATTATAGTGCCAACATTTAAGAAAGGGGACAGGAAGAAGTGTAAAAATTATAGAGGAATAACGCTGATGAGCCAGTGTGCAAAGATATACGAGAAAATACTAGATCGAAGACTACGACAACAAGTAGAGCCAAGTTTGAGAGAGGAACAATATGGGTTTAGAGCTGGCCGCTCAACCATAGATCTCATATTTGCGCTCAGACAAATAATGGAAAAAAAGTGGGAAAAGGGAGAAGAAATGTTCATGGTATTCTTGGATGTAGAAAAAGCATATGACAGTGTCCCAAGAGCAAAAGCTTGGGAATGCTTAAAAGATGCAGAAGTAGAACAGAGTCTAATAACAAGAATTCAAAGCACATATGTCACAACAAAGGGCTGTGTTCCACCACCATTTGGTAGGACTACTTGGTTTGAAATAAACGGTGGGCTACGGCAAGGTAGTGTGATGTCACCTACATTATTTACCGTTGTTATGGATAACATACTGCGTAAAGTTGAACCCACAGAAAGTGAAACATCTAAAACTATGATATTTGCAGATGATATAGTGAGATGGGGAGATACCATTGAAGAAGTACAGAAAAGAGTGAAACATTAATAGTAACGAAGAAAAGTAAACAAAATCAAAAGAAGATAATACTACGGGGTGAAGAGCTGGCCATTGGAGAAGCATTTAAATACCTCGAAGTATACTAACAAAGGACGCAAAAATAGATGCTGAAATATCAAGGAGAATTATATTAGCAGACAAATTTTACCAAAGTGTACGTAAACTATTATGGAAAGAAAAATATCACCCAGGTGCAAGATGTTATTGTACAAAATGTATTTCCTCCCAATAATATCATATGCATCCGTGACATGGACAATAGGAGGAAAGGAAGACAGCAGATTACAAGCAGCAGAGATGAAATTTTTAAGAAGTTCTGTAGCCTTAACAAAAATAGACAAGGTACGGAGCAAAACAATAAGAAACAAACTAGGAGTGGAAAGTTTACGAAATAAAATAGGAAAAGAAAGACTTCGATGGTATGGGCACGTACGAAGAATGAAACAAGATAGAATACCAAGAAGAGAATTTGAACACACATGGGGGGAGTAAGAAGAGTTGGACGCCCAAGAGATAGATGGAGGGACCAAATAAAATGGAACATTGAAGAAAGAGGAAAATCATGGGAAAGAATTAATGAAGAAAGACTCTGGGAGGATAGAAAGAAATGGAGAGAACTGGTAGAAATGCCTGTCATAGAAGACATCGAAGTAGATGAGGAGGTGTTGAGCCTGGCTAGCAAACACTGAAAGTCCACAGCCCGAGAAATTGGTGATACGTCACCCCCGACCTGACTTATGTTGGAACCGGGTGTTGATTATATATATTTATATGTAGTTATATTATGAATTATAATAGACAAATAGAATATAATAGCTTCTGGGTAAGCTGAAGCTGAATCGGAGAAAGGGACTGATGACAGCATCGACGATGATGATGACGATGATGATATGCCACTTTAATATGCATTTAACAAGCTTTTAAATAAAAAAAGCTTTTGTCACCAAAACATTTAAAAAATAATATACCTACTAATTATTTAATAAAATAAAATTTATGATTTTTTACATTTGACCGTCAATTGACCAGTCAATTGACCAAATTTGAATTTGACCGGTCAAATCCCATCCCTAGCATTAAGCAACATGGTCACTGTCACATCGCAACTTGGTAACATGTCTGGTTCTGTGCAGGTCTAACCCACGTTGAGGCCACAGTGGCTGCGGTGGTGGAGATCATCCACGCGCTGACTCGCTGCGAGATGCAGGAGGCGACCGTCAGCGCGGCAGCGAGACTCTACTTGCAGCTGCTGCTGTGTCCCGATCCCACGGTCAGCTTCAGTGCCAAGCAGGCAATCATCAGGGTGCTGAGACCCAGGAGGCGGCGAGTGTTGTTGGCCCCGTCTTTCATCACACCAGGTGGGGACGGCTTTCAGTCACGTTTATTACATACATTAAGTAGGGTAACTGCTCCTTTACGTGTGTAATAGGCAATCAACATAGTTTCCCAACTTTGTTGCTATGAAGTTGGTGTAGCCTATGTTTGATAACATCCATTTTGCAATTGCCATTTCCTAGCAGCCCACGCTGCCTACATGCACCAGCCGCGGACACATAGATAACGTTGCATAGCAATACATTAGTGTCAAGTATCAATTAACACTAGGCTAACGATACTTTTACCCAGCATAGGCCTATCGTATTTCATCAAAGAACTATAACACTGCTGAATGCCGTTCTCGAGGCATAAACACACGAATTATGGAATTTGTTAAGTAAGTTCATGAAGGTGTTAGTATTGGAATAGTACTGGCTTGAAAAATGGATATAGATCTGGATTTTCAAGGGTCATCCTTATGTTTCACAGGTGGCAGTTCTGAAATGGAGACGGAGAAGATGAGTTCCCAGCAACCATCGCAAGAGTCGGGTGAAGACCAACACTCTGAAGTGGACAGCGTTGAGCCAATCGGTCTCCTCAATCAGGATCAAGGTGTGATTTAGAGATTATGGTTATTTTGCTGTGTTGACAAGGAACTCATTACTTACACGACACATACTTGACAATCAACTCTTGGCCATTGTTATGTATATATTTGTAAAATTTACTTTGGGAGGTAGGGCCTATATTTAATATGACATTATTTTCTCGATTTGGTTAGTCGAGAAACACTCGCGTAGGTGTAATTGTTTTTATTTACTACAATTTCTAAACTGTATTTAAGTAAAATGACCCAGTTATTATAATGCAAAAATTATTTCCTAAATAATGTTTATACATATTATAATGAGTGCCTGAACCTCTGATTGTTGCTTTTTAATTTGTAAGTAAAATTGGAGGTACTGGTACTGGTAATTGGTGGTAATTGGTGGTTCTATTTGTATTTCTCCACTATGTAAATGAGCTTGGATAATACAACTATGATCTGTTTTGTTTCAGGGGCTGGAGCCAGTGGCATGCAAGCAATAGCCAAAAGTGAATGCGCTGGAAGCTCTCTTGAACGCCCCCGGGGGATTCCCACCTCTCCTGGCATTCCCCCCGACGCAGACGACGAGACCATGGTGGAGCTCGCGATGGGCACTCAGTCTGCAGGTGAGCAGAACGGAATGTCCATACTTTTCAATATTCTTCTTTCTCTCTTTAGAGTGCTCAACGATATTGATTATTCGTATAGTATCAACCAGCCTATTTTCAATATAATATCCTTGCGTTAAATTGGAAATACTGTCATCATTACATTATTATAGGCCCATTCATACTCGGCATGAAATATTCTGTAGGGGTCTGCTGTCATTTATTTCTGCAGTTCAACAGTATTCTCCTACTCCTCCGCTAGTATAACCCTCACCGGCAGCATAGTGTAACTTAAGAGTTTTATAATATAATAGGCCTAAATATAAACATTTCTCTATCTTTTCTTTGTTAGACATCCGTATATTTGTTTCTTCCAGGACTTGTTGTTACTCTTCGATTTCTTTTCTGTTTAGGATCACGAGGGAGACGCGGACTTGCACGCGATCCAACAGAATCTCCAACAAGGGCTGGCGAACCTGCAAGGACTACACAACCTCAGCGGTCAAGCCCTACAGGTACGTAGAACAGTTTAATTCTCTGTGAGATTTGTCGATGAGATTGCGTTGCTATTTCCAATCGGTATAAGGGTAATTTGACGGAAATGTTATTTTGTATTAAATTTATGATTTTCCTTTTTCTAACTGAATATTATTATGAATTTACTTGGTTTTAGGCCGCGGAAAGTAGTTTCTGGACTTATTCAATCACTTTTAGTTTGCTTGAATCGGTCGTTTTGGTACTAGTTCACTTGGTGCGGTCCAACTTTTCAACACTGCTTTTTTCAAAGAAAACAATAAAAAAACAACTTCAAATGAGAAATAAATAAAGAACTCATTATTAACGATTTATTTTTACTAATCACTATGAAACTATACCAATTATATAGAATAGTGAACACAGATTAAATACAAACACTCGCTCATTTCACTGTCATTTGGTCGCCATGTTTGCTATTTACGTCTTGATGTTACTTACTAGGTTTACCAACCTTTTTCATTAAAATACTCCACCTAAAAAGCCTTTAACGTCGCTATTTTTAATATAAATGACTTTCACCACAAAAGGACTTTCGTTTAAAATAGCGACGTTAAAGGTTTTGAAGTTTTTTTTGTTACTATAACAGCAAAAACGTGATGATTTTATTTTGGATTTTTTTATTTTGTTCTTGTAAAGTTATTTGCAGTGAGCACAAAATCTCAGCAGGTAAACCTAGGCCTAGGCTGCGTCACTCCTCGCTTCGTTTTTTCGTGTTTTTCTTTGAAAATTGTCGGTAAAAGTGGGTTTCCGCGTGTTTATTTTTAATTTACTAGTGATTTTGCATGGTTTTGAACAACAACAAAAAAAATTGGTGCAAAATTAGCCATTCCGTCATACTACCCTTGTTCCTTTCCAATCTCACTCCACTTGGGTTTCAATAGTAGATGATGACAAATTAAATCAATCTTCTTTGGGAAGTGTGTTGTGCGAGAAATTGATTGCGAGTGTTCCAATGGCACGCAGCAGATGAAGATAAAAATCATCTCACAAGAAAATTGCATCTTCTTTGAAGAGGCGCACCCGATGGCACCAGGCTCGAGCATTTTTGATGCAGAAATAAATGCCATCTCCAGAGCAGCAGAGAAAATCGCAGAAACACCAATCTTTCCACTCTAAAAGACAAAATTTGTCATTATCTCTGACAGCAAGGCCGCCATCAAGAAGATCTGTCAGATGGAAAAATGTGAAGAAGCCTCCCTGTCTCTAAAAAGAGTTTAATAAAAAATGTGATGCATGGAAAAGTGCTTAAAATTCAATGGGTGCCCAGCCACTGCAACATCCTGGGCAACGAGAAGGCTGATGCGCTAGCCAAGTTGGGCTCAAAGAAGTCTGCCCCTGACACGGCAAGTATCTCCTACAACTCTGCCAAAAACCTTGCCAAGGAGGGCCTCCAGACATCCTATGGAAGACTTCAAGAGGCCAAGATGTATCACAAACCATGGCGGGACGAGGTCCTCAAAGGGCCAGTCAAATCCTGGACAAGAAAGGTGGCAACAGTGTAGTTCCGGCTGGCCACAGGACATGACGTCCTGCAGCACCACCTGAGTCGATTTCAAATCACAAAGGAACCAGCAACTTGCAAACTATGTACATCGGGTTTTCAGGACAGAGCGCACCTCTTCAGCTGCGCCGCACTTAAATCTGACATTGACGCCCTGCCAAATAACCTGAGCGGGCCAGAGAAGGAAGCACATATTTACTGGATAGCCAGGAAGAAAAGTGATTGAAAAATCAAGCTTTCGGCATAGGAAAAAAAAGAAAAAAAAAGAAAATTAACCCTTTCCAGTACAACGCCTCTGGGACGTGATAGATCGCCGTGACGCTCCGTAACACGACGTCCTGGGGACGTCGTTGGTGCGCGAGTTCAAGTAACCCGCCATATCTCCGGTACCAGCAGTCCTATCGAGTTCAAATCTTTACCGCTAGATAGCAGAAGGTTCCGCGCGTAAGAATATTGAGGCGACTGCATTACCGGCGTGAAACGCGCATTGATACATCGATGAAAAACATCCGAGTTTGTTTTGTAAACACGCCGGCCGTCAATCGTTCCGTCATGGCTGCTAAGCGACCGAAGTTGACTGTTGATGTTGTTAACAATATTCTTTTTGAGAGTGACTACAGCGATTCTGACAACGATGATAATGTTTCTATTTCTAATAATAGTTCTGGTTCAAGTGAAATGGGAGATTCTGACAGTGATGATGTTGATTCAAGTGATTCAGGAGTTTCTAATCATGACGGCGCCAGTGTAGGCGTAGGCCTAGGCGTAAATAATGGCTGGGATTGGATTCGCGATAATAATTATACAGACATGTTATATTTTTTTAATTGATAGATTCTTTATTGTAAACCTATCCTGAAAATTTTAAGTTAATTGGTTGATAACTTTCAAAGCTACAAGCACAAGTGTATATGGTTTCGCTTTACTTTTGACCGCTTGGAAATTAAATAGGTATTCCCAGGTAAAATAAATGGAAAATAACCGTACTGGAAAGGGTTAAGTACTACACATTCTTCTGTAAATGGAAACCCTGTACCGGTAGTCAACAATACGCTTTTGTACCATGCAGGAGCGCCAGTTGGCTACAAGGCAAAGTGGCCGAGGGTAAACCAAGGTTTTTAAGGTTGCCCGCTGTAGGGGACACTTCAGGTGACTAAAACGTAAGGGTGCTAGGGTGGGCATCTGGACAATCTTGCTTTTCCCATCCAATGTTCAAACCACTTCAGTCGTTTTGCTCCAATTTGCTCCCTTAATTATTGTATTTTCATTTGGCAGCCCTTATTCTTCCACGTCTGCTCTTACTCTTGTCTTACATACGATGCTTTTTGTGCTTTTGTTCACCACAAAAGCACATAAAAATTAAAAACACACATGGCTTTCTTCTTGTGGTGTCATACTTAAAACTAGGAAAACGCTTAAGTCCCGTCGCGTTGTTGGATAGCATAATTGGTGCATTGAGCTGCCATGTGTTATGCGGATTTTCTGTTGTTCGGTGAAAAAATAATTACTTTGTTGATTTTTTTAAAATTAAATTAAATTAAATTAAAAATTTACTTAAATTTTTTTAATTAATCGTAATTTAAACAAAGGAAAAAATCGTAATATTGAAATTTTCATAAGAAATAATTATTCGATTGCGCACAAATTTAACACGAATATATGAATTCATAAAATTAAGGTTCTGTGAAAAAATCATTATAATCGGATAAAGCATGTAGGGGTTATAAGCAGAAGAAATTTTTAAAAAATCGAAAAAAATCGTAAAATTGTGATTTTCATGAGAAATAATTTTTCGATTGCGCTCAAAAACGTGGCAGTTCTTAGGTCAGAGATTTCGAAGGCCTCCATAAAATTTCATCGCAATCGGAGTATCGGTTTAGCCGGAATCGTGTTAACAGACAGACAAAAATACAGAAAGAAAAAAAAACATTCCGGATTTTTTTCTCCAGTGTAGTGAAATGGAATCTTCGCTACGCTCATCCAATTAGTGTTTTCATTACCGCTTAGTATCAAAAGTTTTCTGAAGGTACAATGAAGTGATTACCTGCAGAGTAGGCCTACAGAATGCTCCCTTGTTCCCCAGAGTCTGCAAGTGTTGGCTTCCCAGGGGCTGGTCCAGGCTCAGAACCAGGCGCACGCACAGGAGGCCGGCCACTATTCAGACACAACGGCTTCAGCCGGCGGCTCAGACGACGAGGGCTCTACAGCCGCCACAGACGGCAGCACGCTTCGCACCTCGCCTGCCGAGCAGGGGGGGAGCGCAGGCTCGGAGAGCGGAGGTACGTAGTTCTTACTCCGAGGAAGGTTGCAGGGATACTTTATTTAGGTTCTTAAAAATAAAGCTATATTTTATTTTGTATATTCATCCAAAGAAATTAATAGATAATTTGGTTAAAAAACATAAAATTTTTAAATTTTTTTTTTTTCATTTGGAAAATTTATGAAAGTTGGACATTTTTCTTCTTTTGGTAATTTTTGCAATAATTATTGTCTAATTTTTTTTAAAATTGGAAAGAAATTACCATAAAAGAATTATAAAATAAAAAAAATTTTACCTGACCGCCCCCATGTTTCCCCACACCCCTGCATTAAGATTTTTCCACGGTCCCCTGCTAAAATTGTTGTGACCACCCCCCCTCTAACCCGGGCCCTTGTGCCCGGTGCCCCCTAGGTAAAAGGAAGGGGACGGCATCCCCCCGGCGAGAAAAACTGTCCGGTCGCAGCTCTGGGGACGGCGAAAAACATCCAGGAGCCCTGGCGGACCCCCCGCAGCGAGACCAGCCCCAAAATTTGGGGATCCCCAGTCCGGGTTCCAGGCCCAGGAGGGGCAAAACCCCGGGGCCGGGAAAAACACCACCCCACGCCCCTCCGGTGGCACTGCTGGACAAGCGGACCAGAAGTGCCCCCAGCGGGAGGAGGCAGGGGGCGTGCGACCCCTTTTCCCTTTTATGAGGTAACTCCCCATTTTCCTGTTTTGGTTTTAGTGGGGAAACCCCCTAGGGAAATTGGGTTTTTTATTTGCCCCCAATTAAAGATGTATAATGAAACTACAATCAGAGTTTTAAAATGTACCCGGTTATGTCTATGGTTAAAAAGCTCGCCGGGAATGGGGAACCGTGGTTCGAATCCGGGTTTGGGGGCCCCCGACTTTGGTTTTAATTTTCTAAATTTTTGACAAAAAATAACTACCCACTGTGTTTCAGAAAATTTTTTACATTTTTTAGTTTCACGTTTTGGGTTCTAAAACATAAATTACTTTTAAATGTTCACATTAAAAGGGAAATTTTATTTCAGCATTAAGTTTAAAAATTATTTCATTTTAAAAGATGAGAATTTACTTTAAATTAGTGAATTGATTCCCATATGAAAAAATAAAAACCCTAATGATGAAAACCATAAATGGGGGTTTAAAACCCGGGGCCTCCTGCTTGCTTATAAAAAAGTTTATTTATCCCTCCCACTGCAAATTTTTGCTGTCACCATGTTTACAAACTTTTCCCGTCTGTGTGGGGTTGTGCGATGGACCCCCTGGACCTGGACGGCCAGCAAGAGAAGGACAAGACGTGCCTCGAGGGGTCTCCTCACCCCTTTGGTGGCAAAAACGCAAATGAAGAGCCAGATCCCGCAGACTTTATTTTCCCAAAGGGCCCAAGAAGGGGGAAAATTTTAAACCGGTCATCATGCGTCTTCCCCGACGGGTTTTTAAATTTTTGTCACTAGGACCTTTTAAAAAATGAGTGATTAAAATAGTTATTTAGAAATTTACAAAAATAAAATTTACATTGTTACTAACTTTATTAGTATTTTCACTCCCCAAACCCCAAATCCCCGGTTTGGGCAAAAAACTGATTTTTTCTGGTTTCTTTTCAAAAAAAAATTTGTTGGTTTTATATTCGTTTTTGGGGCCCCCCACATAGATCCAGAATCCAGGAAAGGGCCCTAACTAAAGATACCACACTGCAACTGGTTTTATTTGCTGGAGGCGGGGGGAAATAAACCCTTAGGCTATTGCATTTATCACTTTCTGTGCTTCGCCTTATCGGAAATGATTGGTTTAAGCAACCCGTTGTTTTTTTAAAAGGCGCCTAATGTCTCGCCCCAAGGGCCCAAAATAAAGGGCAGAAAACAAAAAACCCCAACCGTTTTTTCGCGCAGACAAAGGCTACGATGCTGATGCGGGCCCCGGGAGGTCATGGGAATTTAATTTTTCTCCCCCTCCTAAGTCGCTGCTTCAATACTGGAAAAAGCTCGGCCCTCCGAGGGGGGGGCCCAACGGCTGGGAAGGCGCCCTCCTAAAGCCCCACCTAAACCCCCTCCCCTGGGAATGTCCCCCTTTTTCCCTGCGACAGTACGTAAAGGGGCCCACCCCAGCGAGGTGTTCGAGAATTTCCCCCCCAAACCCCCACAGGGGATGGCGCTGCGCCTGCCCTATCAGGTGCGGGAAACAGACAAAAACGCACCCCCATTGCCACGCCCTTTCCATCAGGCTTTGGTTCTATACCTGTGCGGTATATGATGACGCGGGCGGGCCCCCCCTTTCGTTCGACGAAAATTTTCAGGAAGTGCTCTGTTTATCTCCCGGGAAAAAAAGGGAAAAAGTACAGACATTTGCGCGATTTCATGCCTCAGTCTCACATGAAGGTACGCATAAAATTTATTTTTTTCATATTTTATTTTTAAAACTGTATGTCCGAATATAAGGCATCTCCAATTAAATTTAAAAGGGAAAAAGTTTGGGTTTTGGGTTTTTTAAAAAACCTTTTTTTGAAAAGAATCATCAAGAATAAAGAAGGCCAACCTACAGTAATAGCAACATTTTTACTGGGTTGATGTAACATCAGTGTTGAAATATCTTGCCTGCTGTTATTTACATTTTTAAAAAAATTTGTGTTTTGTTTTAGGGATGACATGGGGAAACCCGGGGACCCAGGGGGCAACCCGGTTCCGAAATTCCCCGGAGCCGTTTTTAGACCCGGGGTATATTTCGCGGCCCTTTTTTTTGGGCAAATTTCACCAGTTTAAAAAACGCCCCACGGGGTTTCCCCCGGTCCCCCCGGGCGGAGCGTGCCCGCTCCCCTAAAAAAAAGTAATGGAGTCGACGACCAGAGGGGTTTAGGCTCGCTTTTCACGTGCTTCCGCTGTCTCGGTGGGGCCCGCCCAGGGCCACGAGTGAGTGCAAGAGGAAAGATGGGGGCAAAAAATCTTGGACATCCGGTTTGCGCATTTACGAGATCCCCCGGGGAAACGATCCCCCAAAAACCCCACACCACACCCTGATGACAAAGATGGTTGGGTGTAAAAAAAAAAAATTTGCGTTTGCAATATCTTTCAACCGATTAAACGAAATGGAAAATCACGACCCCAAAATTAGGATTGTTTTTCCCTGGTTTACCCTTTCTTTCCCCGGGTTATCTTTGGGGACGAGGCTTCAGCGCGGGATATAGAGTGAGAGTTTTTCCCACATTCGATGCGGGGTTTGTTTTCCCCTGTTTTCCTGGCGTGGGCCGGGGCCCTAACTAGGGGTTTCCCCCGGCCTTTTACAGTTTTAATTGGTAAAAAAAATTTTTTGGGGTGTAATGAAGAAGAAGATTTTGCCTGGTTAAAAACGGTTTTTTATTTGTGAACGATTTTTGAAAAGGGTTTCCAGAGACGGAAACGTGGGTAAAGTCGGAAAATGACCTTCAAATCAACAAAGTAGGCCTATTAAACAGCGTTTCCACACATCGTAAAGTAACGGGACCCGGGTGTCCGGGTTAATTTGGGGGTGCTGGAACCGGTTTCCCAAAAAAATTTTACCCCCGATTTTAAAATCCCTTTTTTTGGGAATTATAAGGGGCTACCAAGTTAAAGGGTTTTGTAAATTATTTCATTCGAAAATTGATTTTGACTCGGGCGTAGGTCAATGAAAAGCGTGGGGACTTCAAAAAAAAAATGAATGAATGATAAAATTGAAAATTATTTTCCCTGGATGTAGTTATGCCCTCCGTCCTTACAGATCCCAAAACCTGTAAAATCTTGTGGTTTTGTTTGCATACTAGAGGGGAGGGGGGGGGCTCACCCCCGGGGTTTAAAGGGTTTGTGTATCTAGGGGAAATACCCGAGGAGCAGTGGGCCCAAAGTTCATGGGGTGTATATTTTTTGGGTTTTAATTTAAATTTTGGCCCAAAATTCTGGGGTCGTTTTAATGCACGCATGCGGGCCGGTCGCCGACAAAATTTGCGCGAGTTTTCAGGTGGTGGGTTCCCCGTGACAAGAACTTACAAGATGGGGGCCCTTTGGGGCCCAATAAGATGGCCCCGAATTGGGAAAATTTAAAATTTGTTCCGCCTACGGATCTGAAGCAGGGCCTTCAATAAAGGCAACACCCCGCCATCTTCGAGGGTATTAGGTCGATAAAGAATTTCGGAAAAAAAATTTTTTGTCGCCCTTTCTCGTCAGTGACCCCAACCCGGGTTCAGTCCCCGATCCGGGGGGATTCTGTCTGAACGGGTAAAATTAAGCGCCCAAAAAAAAAATAGCTTTGCTGGATACGAAAAGTGAAATAAACCTAAAGATATATACCCCCCCAGGGCCCTTTGGGTTTATGTTTTATCTATTTTTTAATAATTTAATGAAGTATCAGTTCTGAAAACAGTAGGCTATAAGTGATAACCCCCCCCAACACCTGTATCCGATGTTTTAGTGTGTGAAAAAGTGCTGCGAGAGTTTAAGCGGCTCGCTTAAAGCGCTGGGGCTACCGTACGACCGCTTGTGGGGGCTGGTCGAGCACCTGAAAGGCTTGCGTCCCAGGTGGCCACCAGGGGAAAGGGGAACGGGGAGCGGTTCTGCCCCCGCGCGACGAGGCCGTGGGTTGGGGTTCCCCCTGCGAGTCAGGCGCCCGCTCGACGAGGGGAAATGGTCGCCGATATCCTGGTGTTGCAGGCGCCATCTGCGCAAACAAGAAATCCTCGGGCCCGTGCACAGGTAGAATACCAACTGATTGAAAATTAAGCTTGTGTGTGACCAAAATTGCTTTTTCCCCCCCCCCCCTAAAAAAAGGGGGGTTTTCGCAGTTCGGCCACCGTAGTACCGGCCCTTTAAATTTTTATAAATTTCCCACATAGTGGCTGGGGACTGAATGTATAAATGCAAATTTTTCTGGGGCCCCGCAGTGGAATCATTTTAGGGTGGGCTTTTACTAAGGTGGCGACAAGTGTTAGAAAGGGGGGTGTGCAAAGCCCAAATTTGCAGTTTTCGGAAATAGCAAATATTTTGTAGGCTACTCAGTAGGCCTACTCATCCATCAATTTTTTCTTTGGTTTGGGGTGGATTCTTTGGGTGTGACCCTTTTGGGTGACTTGGGGGGTTTTCCATTGGCCGCACTCGGGTCACACTATACTAGTGCTCCTTTGTGCGCACTGGATTTCCATTTCCTTTTTATTTGTTCAGTTTGGAGTTATTCAAGTGGAGTTGACAAAAAAGACATCTCTGCACCGCCCCGTGCATGCCAAGGAAAAAAGCCCTGTGATTCTAGATGGGAAAAAAACAAATTTCATGTACCAAACAAGTCAAATGTTCCCTATTTAAAAAAAACCGGTTTGGTTTGGCCCTTGTTTTCGGTTGTTGGGTGAAGGCCACCTGCTAAAAAATTTAAAATCACCACCAAAAATCCGTTATGAGTAGGGGAAAAATTGGGAAACCCCGACCTGTTAAACTGCACGTTGTTTAAAGAAGCCTTGTTTTGTCTTGGGGAGACCGCCCAAAGGGTCGCAAGGACCCGGGGGAAAGTCCCAGGAGTTCCCCACACGGAAGCCCCCCCCGGGTTTGAGGAAGCCAGTGCGTTGCGCTGGGGGCTAAACTCAACAAGCCGTCCCGACGGAAAATCCCCCTCGCAGTTTGTGCCACGTTCCTGCTGGAGGCCCCCAAAGGTACCCCCGTGGCTGGCAGGCGCCCCTCGCTGTACTTGCCTCTACAAATGAGGGGGCACGTAGCTTAGCTTTGAGACTCTCCCCCAAAATTAAAGGAAACCCTTTTACATATTCACTTTACTTTCTCACGAGAAAATTTCAATTTTAAAATTTTGGGTTTTGGGAAAAAAAACCAATCTCCAAAAAAAATTTTAAAATATCTTACAAATATTGGAATAAATGAGTGCAACCAAATCTTGGTTTTAAAATAGCATGCGCATGCGGGTTTTATTTGCACTATACGTGTCCCCAAAATATTTACACCCCCCGGCTTGGTTTCTAGTCATTTTTTTCAGATGCTAACATTTAGCATCGTTTTTTTTAAAAACCACCCTTTTTTATGTGTAATTTTTTAATTTATTGCCCCCTTAACATTTTTAGTATTACTATCTTTCTTCCCTTTGTAGCCCTTTCATTTTCTCGGGGTTAACATAAATTCTCTCTGTTTTAGGAAAATCCTACCCCAAAGAACAAGAGGCGTTGGGGAGAATGCTATGGCTCTGTTTGGGCCCCACCTTTCCGGCCTACGGGCCCTTTAAAGGGGGCTCAGTTTGGGAGACCTGCTTGGAACTTTTCCCTAAAAAAAAACCCCAAAACTCTAAAAAGGTTTCCAGAAATTTTGGTTAAAAGCGAAACTGGTTATTATTTTCTTTAAAAATTTTAAACTTTTCCTTAGAAAGGGTTTTTGTATTATTTTAAAGGGAATGTCTTTCAGTAAATGGAAAAAAATCTATTAGCCCTTCCTTAGGGCTGGGCCCAAAAAATATAGTTGCCTATTCTGGTTTTCCAACCCGAGCAATATGCCCTCCATAGTTTTAAAAACTAATAACATATTTTTCAAGGGGAAAATCTATTTTAAACATAACATGGTTTATTAAGCTAGATGTTGCCAGGAAGAAATCTGAGAGATTTAGCGTCCCTTTCTTCAAAATAAAAACGTTTCCCCAATTTATACAATAAACAAAAGGCTACACTGTGTGATCAATGGTTAGAATTTAGATGGGTTTCATAATTTGGGTTTTGGCCTACAATGGATGGGCACTGTTCAGGTTTTTTTAAAGAAGATTTTATTTGGGTTTTAAATTTTTTAAAAGTTTCTTATTTACATGTTTTTTGCCATATCAGGGCTTACTTAATTTTTGCTTGGTGTCTAAGAAGAATAGTAAGAACATTTTTGTTTAAATAAAACACGTTTATATCATAATTCGACCCTACCTATGCTTTTCTTTTAGGACATTCTAGGTTTTTGCGAGTTTCCCCTTTCCCAGATTTATCATTGCTTTATTGACAAAACGGGTTTGAATCCGCAAACATTTTTTTGTGTTTCTTTTAGTGAGTAATTTCCTTGGGGGTGACCAAAGTTTTTTAACGCCCGGTTGTCCCCCGCTGAGCGAGGGGCATGGGGCAGGCGGTGAGCGTACTTCGCGTCAGAACCCCGGTACTGGCCCAACACCCCAAAGCCAACCGTAAAGGCCATCTCGCTCAGTTTTTTCGAGCCCCGACGGGGTATTTTCCTGGAGAGGAACCTTTCTGGTGTGTAAAACCCCGGGGGTGCCCCTGCGTCCCCAAATTGGGGCGATCAAGGTTTGTACACAAAAAAAAAACATGCAGCCCTTATCGATTATCATGACATTTAAATTGGGTTTAGTTTTTAAAAAATTACAAAAAATTTAAAAACTTTTAATTTTTAAATTTAATACGTATTTTTGCGAGTATAGGGCCCCGGGGTATATTTGAAAAAATTTTCAAGGGCCCAAAAAATGGGGGTTTCGGCCGTTAAATTGGGAAACCATTTTTCAAAGTATTTAAAAGCCCAAAATCTTTGAAAAAACTGAGTGGTTTAAAAAAAAGGGTGCGGCCTTTACTCGGGCGGCCCCATAATGTGAAAGGTTGGGGTTACCGGGGTACAAAAACCAAAGGGAAACCCGGTTTTTTTTTTTGTGGAATATGGAAAAAAAAGTCATAAATTAAGTTTTTGGGATGCATTTTGCCCAAAAGCAGGGGTTGTCTTGAAGACATAGAAATGTAAGGAAAAAATGGCAATTTTGGGGCACTAATACTAAGCCCTTTTTTTTCCCCTGTCTAGATCGACTCCAAATTCACGACACCACCCAGATAGTGAAGCTGGTGGCAGTAAAACCACGAAGATCAAAGCTGCGCATCCCCGGGGACCTGAACGCACGAAGATGGTGCGCTCGACAACACTTCTACAACAATCCCCTCGGGTGCAAGCGGTGGTTTGGGGCCAAGAACCAAAACCCGGTTTCGCCCAACCCCATTTCATGTTGGAACCCCCAACACAAACAGAAAAATGCATTCATTCCCATTTGAGGTAGGGCCCATCTCGCTTTCTAGAAATTAAAAGGAATTTCGAGTTAAAAATGCTAAAATGCCCTTATGTTTTGGGTGTGGCAAAAATGGTCTCACATTAGTTTTGCCACACACCCCCGGGATAATTTTGGGGAAATCAGGGATGTCAACCCCCTGATTTCCCATGTGCTTTGGGTTTGGTAGTTTTGTAGGTTGGATTTGGGTTTATTTAAAATCGGGTTTTTTTAGACGTATGGTTTAGGGGTAATATTTTGAAAAAAAGTATTGTTGATCTATGAAAAAAACATTTTTACAAAAATTTGTTTTCCGAGTGGGGGTTGAAGTAACCGAGTTTTTAAAAATAAATTTTTGTTTTCCCCAGCGATGTTTGGGACAAGGCAAAAAAAAAGGTGACCCCGACTGCCGGCCCGACCCAGGTAAAAATGGGGTTCCCCCCGCCGATCGGGTTGCAACCCGATGATGAGACGCCCACTTCTACGAGAACATCCAAGTTTGTCCGGGGACCCTCCCCGTGTCCACGGTGCCGGGGTCTTGCCCGCCAACCCAGGGGGTGCGCCCAAATGCGGGAGAGAAAAGGGTTCCGGTTTCCCCAAATGCAGGTGGGCTTGATGGGACAATATTTTATTTAAAAAACCCACCAGAGAGGGTTTAAATTTTTTTAAATTTGGGGCTTTGGCCCTAACAAACAAAACCCCGATAATGGTTTGTGTTTGGCCTAAAAGATTTTAAATAATCATACCACCCTTTAAAATAGGCCTACTTCAAAAGGAAACCCTTTTTTAAAGTTAACAGAGCGAATTTTTTAAAAATGGCCCGAACGTTTAAAATTTCCATTTTTTTTTAAGCTTTTCCCCTAAGAAAGGGGTTTAAAAAAAGGAACTTAAAGTTTTTCCGTTTCAATTTTTTGGGGTTTCTCTAAAAGGGGGCCGTTTGGCCCCCTGTGGGTTTTCCCAATTTTGCAATTTGAAAAGTTGTTTCCCCTTTGCCTGGTCCCTAGGGAACAAAAAACGATGAAAAGAAACAAACCCTTCTCGGAAGGCGTGGTTTTACAAACGCCAATTGGAAAAAAACCAAAATTGGAGAAAAGGTTTGGCCTGTGGACCAAAAATAGAGGGGAAAAAAAAACAATCGGCCCAAAAGTTTTGGAGGCGGGCCAAAAAAAACTCTTTTAAACTTTTTGAGGGGGATGGATTTTACCAAAAAGGCTTAATTTTGGAAACAAAAAAAAAATTGGGGGTTAATTTTCCCCCGCAATTACGGTTAAAAACAAAATTTGGGGGAAAATAAAAAGGTTTCGGGCCCAACCAAAAAAAAATTTTAAAAGTTTTTTTCCCAATATCACCTTTAAAAGGTTTTTTTCATTTAAAAAGGCAAAATTTGAAAAATTGTAAAAGTGGGTTTTAAATTTAAAATTTTTAAAAAAAACTTTTTTTAAAAAGGCCCTTTTAAATTTTACGAAAAGGTTAATAAAATTTTAACTTAGGGGAAACCCACTGGGCCAAAAAAACAAATTAAAAGTATAAAGGCCCAAATTTTGTCAAACTTTTTAGGAACCGAAACCCCAAAAGGTTGGGAAAATCCTTTTCAATTTGGGACTTTGGGTAAAAATTAAAAAAAGGTGGGTTAACAATTTTAATATTTTAAAATTTTTTTTGTCCTTGGAAACACAAAACTTTTTGCCTCTTTAAATTCCTAACCAAGTGGGCTTGGGGAATTTTTGAAGGACCAGGGGGTAGACTAACCCGGCTTTCACACAAGGGGCCCGCCCAAAAACCCGTTAACTTAAAAACCGGGAGGCTTAATGTGGGGTTTTTTGCAAGGCTTCTCCCAGGAGACCCCCCCTCCCGATCCCAAACCCCCGGGGACGGGAACCCCCGGGGGGTATCCTTGGGAAAATTATTGTGGGGAATTTAAAATTTTTCAAATTTTCACAAGGGGGGTTTTTAGTTTTGGAAAACCCTTTGGGGACTTGGGAATAGAAATTTTCCCCGCTTCAAATATAAACCAACCTTTTGGTTAAAGGGCCTTTTAATTCCCCTTTTTGGCACAGTTTTTTTTATCAATCAACAGTTTTTTTGCACTTTTAACCTTTTTTTAATTTAAAACAGTTAATTATAAAAATTAAGGGACGGCCTTGAAAACAAAATTTCAAATTTCGGTTTGTTTTTCACGATGTTTCTCCACAAAAAAAGCAGGTTTTTCCCAAATTTCTTTTACCAACCTAAAAACCCCCGGCACTAACCCCTAACCGTCAACCCCAAAACACGGCTATCCCACGTAAGCCGGTGTTTTTTAAAAAAACCTTTTTGAACCTTGGACCCCCCAAAATGCCTTTAACTCCCCACCCCTTGGTGGGAAACCCCCTCCCGGAAATTCCAATTTTCAAACCTCCCAAATGCTGGAAACAACGCGGGGGTTTTTTTTTTTTTAAAAAAAAAAAAATTTTAAAGAAAAAGGGCCTTAAGGGTTTTTTCTTTAAAACAAAGTCCCCCGGGAAAGGGCCCCTTTTCTTCCCGGCTCCTTTTTTTCCCAAGGTTTTTTTGTTTCAGAAAACCGGGCCCCCAAAAAACTTCCTTTTTTTTCCCCCCCAAACAACTTGTTTTTTTTGGGTTTTAACCAATGTGACTTAAGGGCATTTCTGCCACTTATGGCCATTGTTTTGTGTAGTTCAGCTCACCACAGTCTTGCACCTTTTCAGACCTCTTTGCCAATAATTCATGTTAAGGTCTTCGAAAGTCACGGCATTGATGCATTCAATGTGATGTGTGTGCTTTCAGCGAGTGCTTGCGTGCCGACGTGAGCTGGTGGCGTACGACCAGCGTGACCGCAGCACTACGCGACTACACGTGCCCCAAGTGACGGCTATGACCCCGACGAGCCCCGGCCGCTGCTACGGCTGCGCGTCTGCGGCCACCGAACACTGCCTCACTCTGCTGCGCGCTCTGGCATGGACCCCCGTCTCCAGGCAGCTGCTGTGCGGACAGGGGCTGGTCGCGCAGCTGCTGGACAACAACTTGCGCAGGGGCACCGTGCAGGTGAGGCTCATTCATTACACCTGCTTACATAATGTATGAATCCAACCTTGTTGGTCCAGGATGTCCGGGGTTCAATTCCCTCTTTAGGCAGCAGTTTTTTTCCAATCAATCAACATGTTCTTTGTGTATCACGGTTCAACTGGTTCGCATTATTAACCCAGATAACTCCATAAACTCCGGTACAAGTGCTCTGAAAGCAGTACAGTACATCTGGTCACCTTAGTTAAAAATAAATTCAACTGTTATAGTGACTTTCACAAAAGAAAGCAGTTAGCTCGAAATTGTTTTCCCAACATAACAACGTTGTCATTTCTATTTACGCTAGCTCGGCATGGACCAAGCACACAGAGCTAGCACGTCATTTTTGCTTGTGTTTGTAAAAAATATTTCTCTTTCATACACAATGGTGACATTCCTTTTACTGCACATTCATACTACCCACACCACTACTGCTTGTGGTGAAAGCATCTGCATTTTTTTGTTGAAGTATACATATTACATATATCCATCTCAAATGCTGCAACACGTCTTGGATTAACTTAAAGTAAGCTAGTTCTCTTTTAACAAAGTCGTAGGCCTGCTCGGCTCCTGTCAAGTTTGTTCAGAGCGGCTACAACTCTGCAACACTTGTTGTGTCAGGTGCAAGAGGAGGTGCGCCAGCTACTGTGCCTGCTGACGCGAGACAACGTCAAGGCAACCGAGGATCTGAGGTCGCTGCTGATGGACCGCATCTCGCTGACCCTGCGCGGCCACGCAGCCAGCTCCGACCTAGCCTTCGCTGTCCGCCACGAGATGGCTCTGCTAGCCGCGCTCGTACAGAAGGAGGACTCGTGCTGGGAGCAGAAACTCAGGTACAGTCAAACTCAATGTTCATGTTCATTACTTGGATGTTTTCACAATTTTCCTGACAAATTATTAATGGTCCCGTTAGTTTTGGCATTGTAACAATGCAATTTATAATTCTTTAAGACATCGTGGATTTACGTTATGCCTATGACACCATCATTTTGTGGTTCTGTGCTGTTTTTGCGTTTTTGAGGCTCCATGACATCGTCAGCCAATTAACCTCACTTTATCCATCCAGCCTTTCAGAGTGTGAAGTATTTATCTTGTGCACTAGCCACTGGGCCTAATAATGTTATCTTGAATTTGGAGGAAAGTAGTAGTTTCAGGATGTTTTTGACATCGAAGATCATTTGCATGGGAGGAAACTTCTTGCCATCAGTTACGGGCATATTAGTAGACCTAATCATAGCTTATTGTAACCGGTCGCCATTTCACACACCCTCACACACACAAATATTCGTATTGTTGTATTTAATTGAACTACTTCTTCTGTTTCAGATGTGTGATGCAGCTATTCTTGATGGCATGCAAGGATGCCAAGTCTCCTGTTGTAATGCAGTCCATCATTCTGCCCTGCCTCAAGATACTGCAGAACATCATCAAGCCTGACCAGCCTACGTCAAAGAAGAACAAGGTAGGGCAAATTTCTTGATGCTTTTGCAAAACACTTATTCACAAAGTACAAATTGAGGTGGTAATGTCACAACTAAGTGTGAGGAACGTCCATCATATTGTACAAGTTGTTTTGTTAAAATATACATATTAAATACAGTGATACAAGCCAATAAGGTTAAGCTATCAAATTGATATTGTTATTACTTCCTTCCTAGAAATTACCTTGTTAAATTACCATATTTTGTCTATTTAAATAACTAAAATAAATTTTAATGAATCCTTCTATGGTATGTCTATGATATCTATGATAACATAACATCTGATGGTGGTGTACTGTCTGTTCTAGGACAAGACTGTGGATGCGCTGGCCACAATACGTCCGGGCGAGGGGGTGAGGGTGGAGGTTAGCAAGTGGCTGCAAGGAGACCCAAAGCACTCGTACAAGGCCTGGAGACAACACATGCCGTCACGCGTGCCCGAGACTCCGCCCGCGGACCCCGCACTCAGTCAGAAGGTACAGCTACACTGAGTTTTTTTCACTTGACATTTGCATGAAATGTAAAAACATTATTCCGATTGGTGCTAATGATTTTATAACCACAAACAGTTACCAAACAAAATTAAATTTCAAACCTAAAACGTGTTCTTTAAGTAGGAAGTAAAAAGCTTGTTTCTAATCATCATGGCTGGATCAGGTTGGGTGTAGCAAAACAAATTTTTGTAATATGATGTTTAAACTCCACACTAAAAGTGACACCCCCCCCTGCACCGTAAAAATAATATCTTTAAAGTTACGAAAACTTTGAATTAGCCCTGGTCAAAAATAAAAACCATGAGAATCTTTAGCGCCTGCGCATTGAAAGTCGATCGTCTCATCACTGCCTGTGATATAGAGGACTCAAATCACCTAGAGAATGCGCTAGTGTCGCGGGGGCGTAGCACCGTCATGGCCGCCGAGTGAGGATACCTTTGTAAACATCCAAATGATCCTACACAAGCACAGTGTAAATATATAAGGTTTTGGGGGAATAGAATAGGTATCATGTGGCTCATTATGAATTCAAAATCTAGTATTTATTTATTTATAAGTATTTCTAGTATTTATATAGATTTATATCAGCATTTATAATAAAAATACCTACGGATATAGTCTGTCGGGCGCCTTGTGAACGTAAAACATTGATATTATAAACCGCTATTTTGTGGCCGTAGTATTATTCCAGAGTACAACGTTACAGAGTCCAACATACTTTGAAATAATATCAATATAATGACTAAATTTATTAATATCAAAGCAAAATATTTAGTTATGTTCTATAATCTATAATAGGCCTAATAAGGAATGTAATGCAATACTAGAGAAGCACACAGCGTTTCAATTCAAGCAACAACAATAAAGCCACTCAAGCTTTGTGAAGAGTGAAGACAATTTAAAGCAGTAAATAATAAACTTTATGCGTTCCTAAAGTATTAGAATGCAAAATAAAAAATTACTGGACAAAACACCAATATAAAAGAACAGTGGGAATAACAAGTCAACATGGTCTTGTGCTTAATTTTCTCGGAATCATGGTAGCCCAGGTATTTGTGTGGCTCGTTGGTCTTGTGGTTAGCGTATCTGCTTCCAATGCAGAAGGTCCAGGGTTCGATTCCCGCTAAAGTCAGAAGTTTTTTAACTTCTGATTTGGACTTAAGTCCATCAGTTCTTGTCTTAGGAGTTTGTAAACGGTGACTTTGGAGCCGTCCTAGCAACGAAGCACATAATAAATTTCAGAGTTGTTCTGAATCGGCCTTGTTGATTCTGGCGTTGTTTCGCGGGTGTTCGCACTGTCCATACCACTGATTGCTATATTTCCTATTAAAAATATCGATCTTTGGTTGGTTATCGCTCACTCGTCGATTGCGTCGGGGCCTGCAGGGTTGGCTTGGTCGCTTTGATTTAAAGTCCCCCACTGAAAATCAGTTATATAACTGAGTGGGTAGACTCTAAATAAAATGTATTTATTATTTATTTATTTATTAAAATGCAATACTTAAATTTTTTAAACCTTATTCACCCACTCTTGAGGGGATTTGATTGTTTTATTGTGATTACGAAAATCCCAATATAAATACTACAAACAAAAACAGGAATTGAACCCATGGTCTCCCTCTGGCCGGGCGCGGACTATATAACTGGGAGTGGTGATTTAATAACTTAAGATTTTGATATTCATTATATTATAATATCAAAATGCACCAATAATTCAGCAACAAATATACTACCGCGGTCTTGGTGGTCTTTTGGGAGGCATGGGTTCGATCCCCGGCCAAGGTTGGGTTTTGTAAATCTGGACTTAGCTTAGCCCATTTATTGTGATATAATCTAGGGCTACTGATTGTTGTAAGCCAAAAATGAATTAGTCTTATCAACTAGGTATGAATTTAATATATTAACATGAAGACCACTCTTTATTAAGATCTCACTGAATTAGGCCTAAGTGAGAGGGAATGTAATTTCTTGTAGATTCCTTACACGAAATAATGAATCAGTGCATATTATGTTGAGTCACTTATCTTCCAATAAGTGGCTTCAGCAAATATACACTCTAATGGCAAGTGGGTAGGTGGATTGTGGACGGATAATATTCAACGTACGAAATGTGTAACTAACAAAATAACAGTAGGTATAGTTGGTTAACCAGTCGGCGTTTGATTACGTTTTCAGTGTCTCCAATGCACTTTTTCACGGAATGAATTATGTTTCTGTTAAAATATGATGTTGAAGACTAGATTCCATGTAGGTGCTGTTTCTTGTGTGCGCGATAGAACATCACAATACTTATCTCAATTAGTTAATTTCTTACGCGCGAGGATAGCATGTGTAGATTCTATCCTCACTAGCGCGTTTCCAGCGTTCGCCGCCAGAGTGGACATGAGAAGATGGAGCGCTCTATAGGCCTATGACAGGAGCGCTTACAAAACGTTTCATCCTGTTGTTTGTCACTAGGAGAACGCCCGCTACAACTTCCTGATCGAGAAGTACGGCATGCGCTGGAGGCACAAGAGCCTCCGTGGAGTGGTCTCGCTGAGGCTGACCGACGCAGCGTGGCTCAAGCAGGTGTTGTTCAACCCCAGCTCGAGGCTAGCGCGACAGGTGGCCTGCGCCATGTTGGAGAGCCTGTGCCAGGTGCCCATTCGCAAGAGAGAGGTGAGGGAAGAGCGAGTTGCATACATACACTAAGAACTGCTGTTATTCCGGGCCATGTATAATCTTATGCCTGAAATTGTAAACAATTAATAGTAATTTAATTTGCATTGGTTTTTTATAGGGCTGTGCGAGTCTCGACTTTTCGAGATCGAGCGAGATTAAAGTGCTGCTCGAATCTCGCTCGATCTCGAGATCATACTGCTCGGAAAAACGAGTCTCGCTCGATCTCGATCTCAAATTGCTCGAAAAATCTAGTCTTGAGATATCTCCGTCACGGACCACGGTGGTCGTAATTATGCGGGACCTTGCGTTATGCGACGTGGTAAAGTAATATTTATTCCCGATTTTTTCGTAATAATTTCATATTGCCATGCCACATTGGCGAGAAATCTCTAGGCCTAGGTGAGCTAGGCCAATGGCTATAGGCCTAGGCCTGAGTCCCGGTTCCATTCCGTGATCGGAGCTTTGATAAACCCGAAGATCGGAGGCCTAGGCCTACTAACAAATGACGCATAAAATAGGCTTCACTTTAAAACACTTTCCTCTACAGAACGAAAGCTAGGCTAGGTACTTCTAGCACTAGCATACACCCAATAAATGACAACAAGACATCCATCTAAATTTTATTTTAGGCCTAGACGAAATTTCACAAATTCGTTGCCAACGCGCATGCGTCTGTCGACGCGCACACAGATCGCGCATTTTGACTGGTCACTGGTAGCGCACTCTATCGTGCGAGCTACTGAACTGAAGCGTGATTTGTGAAGTTGGCGGTAGAGAGCAGAGAGCACTTTATCGACTCGTTATCGACTCCAACGGAGAAACTACTTTATCGGTTTCTTACGACATTCATTAAAGGATCCTTGATTAAAGGGGTATTACACTGAGGCCGCTGTAGGTGTTGTTAAAAGTGTTTATACTTATTATTTTCACTACCAAATTAATGTGATTAAACTAATAAAGTTAGAAACAAAAATATATTTCGTTCAACATGTAGCCTAGGCCTATAAGCCTAGGACCTCTGAGATAGGCTAGGGCTAGGCCTAGGCTACTCCACGCCTGCCCTAGGCCTAGGCCCTAAGCACTGAACTGAGAAATGTTTACTTTTTAAATATTATTTTTAAGTAGGCCCTATTTTTACTTTTAAAGCCGCCTAGGCCTAATTATTTTGTGTATAGGTGATTCTTTCTTTGGGGTCCTACAACAGGCCTAAGCCGGCTAATTCAGTGCGCTCGATCGCGCTCGATCTCGCTCGACCTCGCTTGATCTCGGATCTCGCTCGAGATTCAAGATTTTTTCAAATTCTCGCTCGATCTCGCTCGACTTAAAAAACCCCTGCTCGCACAGCCCTAGTTTTATATTTTTGGGAGTAAAGCTGCACTGTCCGTCTGTGTGTAATATCTCACGATAAAATGAAACTTGACCTCCAATTGACTTGGCCTACATTTTTTGTTGACATTACCCTTCAACATAGATGATACCAATTGTTTGTGGTGACCTTGAGAGTCCGAGAGCGGGGCTATAATTACCCCGGGGGGGATATTTTGAACGTGGCACCTCGATCCATTTGTACTGTTTTAGTTTTTTTGTGTATATCTATATTAACTTGAGAAGATCGGAGAAGGGTTGACAGGTTGGGAAAGCAAAGAGAACATAAATCCCAGCCTGAAGGGCTGGGGGCGACAAAACTTTTCACCTGCTGATGACAACTGCAGCTAATTTAAAGTTGTTACCTTAATCCACACTAGAATTAACTTGGGAAGAGTTTAAAAGAGTGAACTAGTTTAGTCCCAGCCTGTAGTATAAAACGTGTAATGTTCCCCAGGTGCTGGACCTGTTGACTGGCTTCCTGAGCGAACTGGGAACCGCCGGGGAGAGCGCTGCAGAGTTCTTGTCCCTCTACCAGAGCCTGGTACAGCCGTCGCCATGGAAACAGTACCTGGCCGTGCGCGGAGTACTGATGCACCTGGCCAACCTGTTGACAGCGGAGATACAGGAGCTACACCGGCTGGAGGAGACCACTCTCACCTCCGACCTGGCTCAAGGTGAGTAGAAGGTGGTTGGCACACCGCTCAAGTACAGCCATTGGCCAGTGCTTCATAAGGACTAGTTTATTTATTTCTCAATTTATTTCATTAATCGGGATACCTGTAGGTGCCTACCCGGAAAGTTGGAGACCCGGATTCAAACTTCGGTCGTGATTGATGTTTTAATTTCTAGATTATAACTTTTAAGGAAAGGTTCATTAATGTTAATTTTAATTTACATTGTCGAGGCCAAGGGTGAAATTTTAAACAAAACCCTTGTAATCTTGGAAGTAAGATGGAGACAATAACTATTGTAAAAATGAATTTTTGGCCTAATGTGAGAGTGGAAAAGTGTTCAAAATGATACGATCTGATTACGGACTTTCTATTATTTTTTTTACTATGTACCAGTATTCGATGATAAAAATTGCAAAAGTCTCTTGTGTGTTTTTTTCAGGCAAGTGACGCACAAAAATTTTGCTGTCTTGAAATTAGTCACTTGTATCATACAAATAATATTCATGTTTCCTTTTTTTATCTTAAACTAATTGCTCTATCTAGGCTACGCACTGAAGATGCTGACGGAGCTTCTATCGGGCTTCCTTGAGCAGGAGAACATAAAGCAGCAGTACAAGGGTCGCCTGGTGGGGTCTGTGCTCAACGGCTACCTGTCGCTGAGACGTCTGGTGGTACAGCGGACGCGGCTGGTAGACGACACACAGGAGAAACTCCTGGAGCTGCTAGAAGAGATGACTTCAGGTAAGAACAGCCTCAATGAATACCAAGTTTACATATAATTATATGTTTCAGTGTGGGGAAAGGTAGGCCTACTGAAGGACAACAGTTTACTTTATTCCCTGTGATGTTCATGTACATCCGGCGTTAGAAGTAAACCAAGGAGGGCTGGGTACCGTTTTTACCTGATTGCAAGCCTACTTTTTTGACACATTTTTGCAGTTCAAAATGGCATCCTGGCTTGGAATTTATGGCAAACTTATGTGTATTTTAATGCTACACTTTTTTGTTAGATGAACTTTTAATCAGGGGTCGGCTTGCAATCGAGCAAATACGTTTTGTAGATTCAACGGTACCCTTTGATTTACTTCTAAATCCGGGTGAACCTGCACACCACTGAAGCTAACGTTAAGTCTTCACGCACTTAATCTTGTTTCTTCTTTGTGATGCAGGAACTGAGGAGGAAACCAAAGCGTTCATGGCCGTTTGCATCGAAACGGTCCAGAAATATGAACGCCAAGATGTGAGAACGCCCGTGTTTGTCTTTGAACGGCTCTGCTCGATCATCTACCCAGAGGAAAATGACGTTGGCGAGTTCTTCCTGACGCTCGAGAAAGATTCTCAACAGGAGGACTTCTTGCAGGTAAGTCTATGTTTTAGTACACTGTTCTGATGTAATGTTTACCTACTTTGGGAAATGCCTGTCATAATGGATGAGCTATCGCAACATTAACTAGAATCAATTAAATATACATAATTCTTGCCAAAAGATTCTATGCCTACTATACAAAATCATAATAATATATTCTAAATTTATTCTTTTTTGTGTCTAGGAGTTTAGGGATAAGATAGTAAAAGTCAAGCACATTATTTTATGACAATGTGTAACCAGTAAGTTTGTTATGTCCAGGGCCGCATGCTGGGCAACCCATACAGCAGCACTGAGCCGGGGCTGGGTCCGCTGATGCGAGACGTCAAGAACAAGATCTGCGCAGACTGCGAGCTGGTCGCGTTGCTGGAGGACGACAACGGTATGGAACTACTAGTCAACAACAAGATCATCAGCCTTGACTTGCCGGTCAGAGAGGTGAGTTCTATCCAGTACAACTTGGACTCCTTTGATTTCTTTGTATTGGATATTATGGCCAATTAATTTTCCTAATTTGGCGATTTCGTATTATTAGTTTATCAGGTTTATTTGTGAAATGTTAAACTTAAATCATTATTCACCAAAACTAGAGGCGTGCTCTGGCAGTCGACGT
>JAMZAV010007985.1:0-30091 GCA_024449915.1 Sweltsa coloradensis | reverse complement strand
TTTAATGGTTTAAAGGGTGCAGCAGTGCCCTTACACACTAAACTTTAAACCCTATTAGTTAGACAATAAATTATCAAACTTAAATGCAAATGTTCCCGGTACTCAACGTCTCTCTTCTAACAACAACTTTGTGTTTTCCTAGTCTAGTTGGCTAAGCGCCCTTAGGGCCTAGTTACACCAGATGTGGAAGACCTGGGTTCAATCCCCTGGCACGGGGAAAGATTTTGTAATGTTTGGACTGTATTTAAAAAATTATAATACAATGTTTTGAAATGCATATAGGCTAACGCAGTGTAGTATATTATCATCTGCGACAATACTTTGGAAAACATAGCTCTAGTAGGCCTACAAAATATGTGTAGTGTAAAGATTGGAAGGTTTACTCAAATCCCCCGAGCAGAATTTGGAAGTACCGTACTGGTACCTTGAGCGTGCAAGATTTGATACACCTTGGGCACTTCATTTTCACATCCCGACAAATAACTAACAAAAAATATTTTTTCAAAAACACCATAATAATTTCTACGCATATCGCAGCCTATTTTTCATTTATATTTCTTGTAGGTTTAAATCGCAAATGATCTAGCTAATTTTGCTAGGCAGTTCTCACTTCTCATTTAACTTGTACGGCCATGTCTGTTTAAAAGTTTCAGCGAATCTATTCAGCGATTCGGCTGATTTTCGACGTGCCGGTACACACACACGTATACAGAATCACAGAATAAGAGCCGTTCGAGTTGAGTTGTAGGGCCTATCCTCAGTCGCTCCGCTCCCTCGTCTACCTATTTATTCCTGTCTATTTATTGTTTTAGTTCATTGTTATTAATTTATCAATTAAATAATAAAGTTATGGCAAATTATCTAAATTTACGCAGAAATAAGCCTCCTTGTTGTGACTGACGTCTATACATAGCCCACGGAATGGAACTTGGGTTAAGGCAATATATATGCCACAGATGAATCCTGCGTGAGTTTTAAACTACTTGTATATAGCCTATAGGATTATGTAGGCCTAAACTAAACCACTAGTAAATATTATTTTCAAAGCCTAATCAACATTTAATGTAGGATGTCGAGAGCATCTGACTGCCTCTAGGTTCGCCCGTCCGCAGAGTGGTACATTCGATCTGCGTCTCTTTAATTGGCTATATAAAATAATTTTATTGGCTTGTGATTAGCTACCCGCATTTGAAACCAACCAATGAGATGTCGTGAAGTGAATATCAAAATTTTTGGATGAGCGAAGCGAAGACTTTAATTTCACTGACCCCAAAAAATTTAGCTCGGGTGTTTTTTTGTTTTTTTTTTGTTTTTTCTGTCTGTTTGTTAACTCTCTACCAGGCAAACGGCATATCCGATCTTGATGAAAATTTGTCAGGACCTTCGAAATCTCTTCACTTTGAGGTGTATTGTTTTTGGGGTCAATCGAAGAAATTTCTCATGAATATCGTACTTTTACGATTTTTTTCGATTTTTAGTGCGATATTTTCGTGACATTTGGGCCAATTCTGACCAAACGGGTGGGGCTACAACGTTCATATTATACATGGACATTAAGGTTATGGTGATGTAATACCTTTTGAAAGAATATGTTTGAAAAAGTTAGCCAGAATTTATAGAAATAAAGCTTTTAATATAATTTTTTGTGATTTTTTGTGAGATATTTTCGTGCCATTTTGGGCCAATTCTGACCAAACGGGTGGGGCTACAACGTAATTCATATTATACATGGAAATTTAGGTAATGGTGATGTAGTACCTTTTGAAAGAAAAAGTTGGAGAAGTTAGCCAGAATCCATAGAAATAAAGCTTTTAATATAAGTTTTTTACGGTAAATAATACCAATTGACAGGTAACAAAAGAAACTTGACAACAATCACCTACAATGCATAGGCAGCAAAACAAAGAACTTGCAAAAGTAAAGATATCCCATGCAAACTAAAATTTTTAAAAAGCTCATCCATCAACGCGGTGGGACTTTAGCGTTTTCCTAGTATGAACGATTTACAGTACCGTTAACATTGGTTAAAATCAACTTGGGGGTGGGGTGGGAGTTGACGTCCCAAAACCTTAACTGAACGTAGAGTGGTATACTTGCTCCAACGAAAGAATGCAGGTGCTTGGTTGTGGGGGGGGTTGAATGAATGCGCGGTAAATGGAATGTCGTCTTTGTGTATGAAAGAGAAATATATTTTACCAACGCAAGCAAAATTTATCTGTGCTAGATCATAGAGTTTCCCCTCCGTGTGCTAGATATCCACGCTGAGCTAGCGTGAATAGAGTTGACAAAGTTGTTAGGTTTGGGAAAACAATTTCGAGCCATCTGCATTCTTTTGTTGGGGCCACTATACTCTTGTCACTAGTAGTAGGTAGGACTAGGCCCTATCCTGTACTGTGTGTTCACGTGAAATGACAAACGAGCGCCGTGAAGTGACAACTACTACATAGTTACAGACCAAGGGTCCAGAGAACATGTTGGCTAAGATAGTGGATGAGAGACAACACATACGATAGTTGGGTACTAAAGGCAAGAACTCAAAACCCGAAGAGGAAGTCTGTTAGAACTTTTTAAGACTCACTCATAATTTTAATGCCCACGGACTACTTGAGCTGATTTTAAAAGCTGGTCAGCCCGGTCCGCCCCGCGGTAAGGCGCCTAATCGCTTCTGACCTCATCAAAGAACTATATTTCGTCAATTCTGTGCAGATAATAACACATCTGCACCTCGAGTTTGAATTTTTTAAAATTTTTCCATCACTTACAAAAGCTGTTGAAAATGCAAGCGAAAAAAAAAATGCCAAATCCAACGTTCGATTCTCCGCAAAGTCCGAATTTTTTAACTTCTGATTGGACCTCAAGTCCATCAGTTCTTGATTATCTTGTCTTAGGATTTTGATAACGTGCCTTTGTGCCTGTCCATAGCAACGAGGCACATAATATATTACTAGGAAGGCTTCGCAAACCTTTTTCAGTCGCGTTGTTGGATGAGCGTAATTCATGCATTGAGCTCTACCATGTTTATGCAGATTTTCCTGTTGCTTCTGTGAAAAAATCAATTTCTAAGTTGGAAGAAATTTTGAAAACGCGAAAAAAAGAACGTAGTTACAAAACAAGAAAAAATCGTAAAATTGCGATTTTCATGAAAAATATTTTTTCGATTGCGCTCAAATTCACACCAAATATTAATTCATAAAATTAAGGTTCTGTGAAAAAATCTTACAATTCGGAGTAAAGCGGGTGTTAGGCCTATATGTCGAAAGAAATCTTTAAAAATTTAAAAAAAAAACAACTTTAAAATTGCGATTTTTCACGAGAAATATTTTTCGATTGCGCTAAAAAACGAGGCAGTTTCTCCATGTTCAGAGATTTCGAGGCTCAGAAAAATGTCATCGCGAATTAGAGTATTTGGTTTTAGCTAGAATCGTGTTAACAAACACACAAAAAAAACAACGACAACAAGTTAGGAAAAAAAACATTTTTAGATTTTTTTCTCCAGTGTATAGAATGGAATCTTAGCTCCCTCATCCAATAAGTTTTACTGAATCGCCCTTGTTGTTTCTTTTTGTTTGATTCTGGTTGATTCTGCTGGTGTTTCTGTTCTCACTGTCCATACCACCCTATTGCTATAGTATTCCTTCCTATTAAAAAAATATTTGATCTTTGAGTTTGGTTTATGCACTCACTTGTTCGATTGCGTCGGGGGGCCTACAGTGTTTGGCATAAAGTCGCTTTTGGTTTACACTCTCTTCCGCCACTGGAAAATCAGTTTCCTAAATAACGGTGTTTTAATATTTTATTTATTGAGCGAGCGTAGCGGCGTCACTCCTCTTCACTCTTATGTCTCCCAAAATGGGGTGGGGGTCTTTTTTTTTTTTGTTTTTTTTTGTTTTTTTTATTTCTTTTTTTTTTTCCCTGTTACACTAATTTTACTAACTTTTTAACTTATTTAACTAAAACACTCAGCTCTACTGCTCGGCGATAACATGTCGCAAGAAGAAAGAGCAAAAACCCTCAGTACCGTTTCTCTATCTGACCTGAAATTTTTGCACACTATGTGCATTACCATCCAGGACACCCGCTGTTGGGGCGGGTTGACTGTTATAGTTTTTGATAAATCCAAATCGAAATCGGCGAGTGGTTTATTAACAAGTAAAAATAAAAAATAAAAATGGTCGTACTTCTCTACGTGTCGTGTCTGTAAAAAAATAAATCGTTATGAATGTTGCAGGGTTAACAATAGTAGGCCCTAGTACAAAACATTCTCTCCTCTTTTTACAAATTTTCAGCTCAATCGGGTCCCAAGAGACCGTGTAGAAGGAATAGGACATTGAAGCGAAAAAAAACCTGGCTCAGAACTTCTTATTCCTCAAGGAATGAACCCCCCCCGCGAAAGAAAAAAAAATCCTCCCCCGCAATCCGGGGGAGAGCGGGGGGTGTTTGAAGTTTACATCCTCCCTCCTCAGCTAGGCGGGGGGAAATGAGGTCGAAGTTGTGGATATTCTGGAGTGGGGGACTAGCAATAACTTTAACCTCAAACGAAGGCCCACGGGAGAACGCCTCGCTGCCATGGGGCGACGGCGGGTATGACGCTTGTCGTTTTTAGGGGCGGTACGCGTAAGTGTTTGCGAGGCAGTGGGTGAGAACTGAATCATAATTTTTCTGTCTTCCGTCTCACTTAGTCTTGCACACTACGTTGCACTAAATTGACATTCTGAACCACGTTGGTTTGCCACAAAGGAGGAGTTATATATTACTATCTATTTTTACTTCTTCCAGGAATATTTGGGTTTGTTTGGTTGTTGGATCGACGTTAGGTGTGATATTAAGCTTAGTTTTGTAATAACTATTGGCAACTCAAAGTAATTAAAATTATTTTGACTTTTGTTAATTTTAGATATGATCTGTACTGGACTATTTTTTTTTTCTCTTTTTTTTTTTTTTTTTTTTCAAAAACAAAAGGTTATTAAATTAATTTATTATATTTATTTCACTTATTGTGGCAAACAATCTCCGTGAATGTAACTACTAGTTTGTCGAGCTACCACAATTGCCAATAGTTCATTTGTTAGACTTACCTAACATAAATACCACCAAATAGAAAAAAGTGTTGATAAATCGTAAATCGGTGTTACGGGTGGTTGGCGAAAAACGTTGGTGGCGCCAGGTTTTCTAATTCCGAGGGGTGCTTTGCTAGAAATATTTCACAAAAAACCTTTGAAGGACTTGTTGTAGAAGACTTGCCAGGGCGTAAACAAGACCTGAAATTATGGGTCCCGTCAAGGATATTATTCTAAAACTGTTGGTGTTTGACTGCATTGTTTTTAGTTTGTACTGTATTAGTATCAGTAGTATGAAATTCGCCCGCCATAGCCGTCTGTAATAGGTATTTTCCAGACGTATATTCCATATAGCCATATAATGTTTGTGTCATCAAAACCGAAAAACATCTAGGACCATAGTTATACTAAATGGGAAGCGTGTTCAGTTATTAAAAAACAAACCAGGCATGACAGACTTGAACAAGCATATGGTTGTATCACTGCCCCCTTTTTTTTTCATTTTCGTGCCGAAGCCGAACGAAATTATGTGCTATAATTTGTACAACTTTAGATGGCGTACTAAGTACAAAAGATCGAACAATGCGCACAATAGGTAATTGTAACATTATTAGTGCTGACAGCAATGGTCAAAAATCAGTGAATCTTATGGTGTGGAGTAGTCATGGATGACAATCAGCCAGCACCGCTCCTTTGGCTACTGCCCCACCACTGATATCTCGTCTAAACTGCGATGTATTCTAATCAATTTTAGTTTTTCTCTACGAATTGAAAAATATAATATATTAAAAATTAAAAATTTAAATTTCCCGTTTTCTGTTCAGCTGCCCAGAAATGTCTACTATAGAATTTTATGGTTAGCTTAGAACTGTGTTATTCTCAAACAAGAAATTGCCAGAAAAAAAAAAAAAAAAAAAAAAAAACAAAAATGAAAACAGAAAATTTCACAACTGAGTTCACAATCCGAATTATCCGCTTTTTACTCCACCAGACCTTGCAGATTTAACCAAAAATAGTACTCTAGTCTCTACACTACTAACATTAGTCCAGTGAACGTATTGTCACACACATCAGTATATAGCTCAATATGAACATGTTGTTATTGTATAGACCAATTTCTCTTTTTTACATTCAGCATCTTTGAGTAGGGTTTCATATCAGTCCCCTGAGGCACCCACTGGAAGTCGGAGCTCACCCATGGACATCAATGAGGGGCTAAAGGAGGATATGATTAAAAAACAGGTAACAAACATTTTAAAATGGTCGAATGATTAATTCTAATTAATTTGCATCAACTCTCGTTCGCTTCAACGCGCGTAGGAGAGACGTCTTTAAAGTTGTGAGGGAGGGGGGGAGGGAAGGCCGGGGGGGTGGGGATATTATTAGAAGAATTTGTGGGCGGCCAGCTGTGTTCGGGGCAAAGCCCTAGACGTTATACACTGCTTCATGATTTTAACTGCACTCGGAGTCCTGTATAAAACGAAGGGACTTTTTTAAACACGCCACTATCTGCTCTCACGGACAAAACCTAAAAAAATAGAAACGTGAAGTGGTTACCAATATATGTATCAGTAAATATTCAACCTGAATTACATTTGCGTATGTAAGACGACCGACGAACACACTTCTCATCGCCAATAACATATTTGTTTAAAAACCAGTGACTGTCGAATTTTCTAGTGTAATGTGCGTGTACATTCTTACACTTTGAATTCGTCGGGACTTAATATTTATCTCACGTTAGTTTTTGTAGCCTTTCTCTGTGTCCCCTCTCTTTCCCTAACTTTGGATGGTGCTGCATTCAACCCCCCCCTGCCCCCATCCCGCCCCGGTTCCTACGCCACTGCTGTTGTGACGATTCAAAGTTGTATTTAAACATTTTTAATGCATTGATAACATGAAAATTAATGAAAATAATATTTTTCACATATTTGATTGATTACATTAGTGTATTATAGTACAAGCAAAAGAGAGTATACAGCTATCCATTGTACACAACTTACACATCACACAGTTTTACTGTCCATAAAACAAAACCGTGTTTGAAATGATAATTACCATAGGTGAGTTAAAACATTGGAGTGGAGGTGGAATAAAATACTGCAAGAATCTTTGATCATTATTACATTATCCATTCTGTTATTGCGTCAAAGTTTTATTTAATGATACGTAACGCGTACATTAGTTTAAAGTACAACTGTATCTTAAACTTAAGTAATAACTGATTCGAATACGATTTATGCGTAATATTAGGCCTTATCCTATCCCTTGAAACATGTTTTACTACGAATAAAAAATATATTATCCAAGGCATTTTACAGAATCATCAGCCCCTATCCACCCTAATACAAAATATGACTCGCCCGCTAGCGCTAGAGGAATGTAATGCGTACAACTACAGTAAGGTAGTAACATAACTGTCCGATAAGATACTGATATTATCTCCGAACGAAATTAACCTAAACCTATTAGTTGTGACGTATGTTATATTTGATCGCGTACGTAATGAGGCGGTTTACGTTTATATACCTTTTGTCTTCAAATCGCGCTTTCTTTGCTTCCGATTAGTGTAGGCTACACACGGTAGACTTTATTTGAATGCGCGGTAGCATTGATATAGGCAATTGTAGTTTCAAAATCATTCTTTCTATTAGCTTTGTCCCAATCACTTGTTATATAAATTAATGGTTTGCTTTATTGACGACAAAGTTCGCTACTTACTTTCATCGGTTACGACCAACCCATTCCAAATAAAAAACAAACTTCAAGTGCAATTGTGGCCCTCGTCAATTGCACTCATATTTATTGATTGATTTGATTAACTGATTAAGGTCTTTATTAAGGCGGGATTAAGCTATGTGGAAGCTTATCTTCCCATCCACCTATACATTGTACAACACATAATCATTAATTTATTTGTTCCATATAGATATTAAGTAAAAGCAAAGAATATTCATAGATAAGTGCAAATACAATTATATAAACAAATACACTTTAAGCTTACTTATATGTAAACATACTTGGGAAGAATTGGGAAGAATAACGAGATTAAAGTTGCATATGGAATGTGAGGCAGGCATTGAAATACTCAACCCAAATCATTTGCAGAAGACCGAGTAAAAACCGTCGGGATAGAAAAATCTGTTTAGATGGCGGGAATCGAACCTGTGACCCGTCCATGTGCGTGAAGGGGAACGACAGGACTTGGTCCAGACAATTGTATTTTCGGTTGGTATTTGAGTCTAAGGCTATCACTTGGCTTCCATGACATCTGACAGTTGTGGGTGGCTGGATTTGTTTGGTGGTAATTTTATAATTCGGTATAGCCATCTGACTGCGAACAGTCAATTGGGTAAATTTGTGTTCTATTTAGCGTCGAAATAAAACAGTCAATAGGCCTAATTTGCTAATACATAGAATTAACCATGCAATTTAATTTTGTGCTAAAAATAAAACCCGAATGTCGATGGGTGTAACCAAAATGTTTTATCATACAACACACTTCCCAACTCAACATAAGATTGCGACCGAACCGCTATAATTTAATAATTCCTAGACTTAGAAAAATAAATAGTTATCTCGAGGGTGCTGAAGTGGAAGTGGACCCCACAATGAGTAACACACGCGTCACATTTTGACGTTTAAAAAAAATTATGTATTTATTTCATTTATTTATTTATTACGTCACCTACTTCAGTTAAAAAACTGATTACAAAGTAGGACAACAATTTACAAAGGAGAACAACTTTTTAACTAAATTAACATCCAGCCCTTCGTGCACACTCCGTAGATGTAATGAGTGGTTACTGATTCATTGAGTTTCAACTATATCGTGCAGTGATTCACGGCAGGCCCGTGATTCACGGTGATTTCCAATTAGTTTAGAAACATTATGTTTTCTAAGCTTCAATGGTGCAATAGTCCTTAATCCCTGGTATTGATTGGGGAGGGGCCCCAAATATACACCTATATTCCCAATCAGTTTTTTTAGAAGATCATCTATTTTTTGTTAAATTACCCGAGTCCCATCGGATTTTTTTTTGACACTGTAACATCTTTCTAGCCACCTTCTAGTTTATGAATCATTGAAATAGGCATCTCATTGTCCCTCCTTTTGCATAGCTTTGTATTATCCCTCTTCCTTGTGATCCATCTTGATCGTAATTTGTAAATAGACGTAGATGGAAAAAAACGCACATGCCTTTACGAAGTAATCACCGCCCCGCTTGATACAGCACGTGTTTATCTGACAGCTGTATGATGTTAAGCCAGACGCACAAGTGTCGCGTCGGGAGCCTCAAACCTCTTTCCGTTCCCCCGTCCCCAAGACACACAATAACACATTTCACCAACATAATCAAGATAATATGGTTCTGATTGTTGTCCGCACTTATACATAGCTGACCCGACCTTCATTAATTTATATTTTTCGTATATACACACGGCAAACCTTATTCGTCTCCGTTAGCATACGTGCAGAAATATAATATGTAGAAACAATTCGTTAGTCCGAAAGGCTGCAAGTTTTAAAAACCGACAAGGGGGATCCTTGATTTCTCTATTGTGTTATTTGTGTATTCGCCGCCAACATTGATGAATCCATCTGGTGAAACGAATCGTCGTTAGCACTAACTCTACATATGTAAATAAAATCATATAATTTGAAATAATTAGTTGCACCTACATCACAACTTAATAGTTTTATAAATAATTAACGAATATGATAAATGAGGTCCGATCAAATTGATTATTCCGCCAAAGATTCGTTTTTTAAAGGTAAATGAACAACATCATGGTATCACCACACTATCACTAAAACAACAATGCATAGAAACATTTAATAATAGAATGGACTCTTACAACAAACAAGAACAATAAACAGTGTTTTTTTTTTTATAATACTTGGTGGGGAACAAAATAATATATAAATGGTGTCCTTTCTGCATGTTTCCAATTCAACGCACCAAGGTCCTTGTCTCAAATTCGGTTTCTTGGCCAGGCTTTACAACGTGTAACACCGATACGTCATTTTACCTCCCCCCTCAAATCCACAAAACACTCGCTCAGAACACGAAATCGTCCTCAACGACTGCCCCTTTCCGCAGCGCTTACGGCAATCGAGCGTACTAACAAGTCGTACGCAAATAAAGCGCAAACAATGCCCTGGGAAAAAGCATTGTCCTTTTTTTCCTGAAAACGGCTTGGCGATAAACAATTCTGTTAATGGGTTGAAGAGAAAATTCATCACTTCAGTGCGATAGAGTAAAAGTTTTCTGAAATAACAGTCGGGGGGTATTTTTTAAAGTTCCATGAAAATGCGCGTGAAACAGTATTTTTGTAAAAATGATGCGATATTAAAAAATTCATGCTAGATAAATGTATCTATTTTCTTAAAATCCGGCACTTGAGGGCTCTATAGAAAACCTTCACAATTATATTGCTGAAGATTTCATGGCGATCGGTTGATAAACGGCCGAGAAAACAGCTATTTGCTGGAAGTCGACGTTACTTTCAAAATACTGCCCATATTCACATGTCCTATATTCTCTTAAGTACAGTGTAGATAGAAATAACAAAAGTAACGTTACCATGGCAACGAAAAGTCGCACAAAAATTCTGGTCACTATGCACTGCCACCTAGAAGTAATCAAAATACTATCGAGGAAGCAGTGTATTATTTGTTATCAAAGAGTTAAAATAGTTTTCCCAAAGAAATGATGTCAAGGTCCTCTAGATGGCGGTGGATTTTATCCATTCTCTCCTATTTTACAAATTTTCAGCTAAATCGGTCAAGCACAAGCAGGGTCGTATTACGCTCACGTAATACTGCTCTCTGCTATGCCTCTTGTAACAGGAATGTTGTGTGAAGAGCCTAGCTTCATATTATTAAACATGATATTATTATTAATAGCTCCGAGGACGGTTTATGACTTTGAGAGTGAAAGTGAGTTATTGGTATGTAACATTATGGGAATGTCGTACTCGGGTCCTGTTGCACGTACTGGTGCTCGCTCAACAACGCGACGGGACTTAAGCGTTTTCCTAGTAAAAATATAATGCCCCGATTTAAATTTGAATCCCCGACCCCTCGCATTAAAGTTGAGCTCACTACCGTTCTGCCTGCGTCACTGCTCTGTAGTGGTGGGGCGCTTGCTCAATGTGTAATATGGTATCTACAACGACAGTAGGCCTAAGATTAGTGCATGTATAATTATTAGCTACGGCTGGTTGTCCGATTATAGGCCTACACTGCTTTAAATTATATTCCTAGTGGCAAAGCCAACATTTCTGTTAATCACTATGTTTCATTTCTGGACTACCGGTATGTAGGCCTAGATTGAGTCTTAACAAACCATGACCCAGCCAACGTTCCCATTAGGCCACTGCTTCATTCCTGGGTTACCACTTTGCACAAAACCCTATCCTTTACCTTTTCTAACCTTTTATTTGTTGATTTCACTGGGGAGTGGTAAATATTTAATCACAAGACTGATACTGATAGACTACTGTTCTGGGGTAGCTATGTTACTTCAATTTCATTTTATTTGAACGAGTGAGCGTAGCGAACGTAGTGATTTCCATTCGACTTAAACGGCCCTAATTGTTTTTCTGCGTGCGTGCGTGTGTGTGTGTGTGTGTGTACGTTGAAAATCAGCCGAATCGCTGAACAGATTGCGCTGAAATTTTAAACAGACATCCGGTACGAGTTTATTGAGAACTGCTAACAAAATCAGCAAGATTCATTGCGATTTAAACCTACAAGAAATGATAAACTGAAAAATAGACTTCCAATGTTTAGATTATTTTAACGACAATGTTTTAGATTTTGAAAATATATTTTTTGTTTGTTTTTCGCCTGGCCGTGTAATGCTGTGCCGATGCAAGGTCTGTCGAATGTTGGACGTCAAGGTACCCCCAAATTCCGCTCGTAGATTGAGTAAACCTTGCAATATTTTCACGTATTTCGTACTGGCTATGTTTACCATAGTAGGCCCTATTGCCACAGGTGATGGACTACACTGCTTTATATGCATTTCAAAAGATGTTTAATTATTTTTTAAATACAATCTAGAAATTACAAAAACTTTCCCGACCAGGGGATTGAACCCACTTCTTGCACATTTCGGCTACAAGGGCGCTTTAGCTAACTAGACTAGGGAAACGCCAAAGTCGTAGTTAGACGAGTGAGCGAGTCATGTGGTGGGTACCCGGGAACATTTGCATTTAAGTTTGATAATTATATTCGTATAAATAATAGGGTATTGGTGGAAATCACTGTGCCGGAGGTTGCTGTTGTTGGCAGTCTTCAACTGAATATTCCGTGTGACTGCCGGGTCTTGCTTAATGGTAGATTGTTGGTCCGGGAGTTGTGTAAAAGCTTAGGCCATAGTTTAGGCCAAAATGCTCCACTGTAGCCTATGATAGGCTATAGGGAGGCCTAAGGTAAGGGGAAGAAAAGAAATGTTACCGGGTACTCAACACATGGCTCACTCACTCGTCTAACAACGACTTTGGCGTTTCCCTAGTTTATTCATCATCCTGTAGATAGATTGGCCTACACACAAGTAACAGGCCTACCTACCAACCCGACTGGTCGACCATTATTTTGACATGCCACGGGCATCTTTGGCATGGTATTTTAAGCATTTTTCTAGCCCCAGTCTATTGGCACAAAGCAGTGTTGCCAATACAGCAAATTTGCCGCTAGATCTAGGTAGTGTTTTTGAAAGTCGAAAAGTGGTGAAAATATCAAATTGAGACTAGCGGTGAGCGGTGACACTTGGCGGTTTTCAGCTTTCAAGACAGCTGCAAACTTGACACAAATCCGCTAAAAATCCTCAGTGTTGAAATTACTCATTTTAAGCGTGTTTGCAGTCATTCCCAAACTTATTTCAATTATTTTATGTAAAATAATACTCACCAGTAGTTCATAAACTGAGGACGATATTTCAATTTTGTATTTGATGTGAGGCTTTGATTTACTTTGTTTTATTATTTGTTACTTATTTGTTTTCAATTTTTTATTACTGTAATCACAGTGTTCTCCCCAGGCCCGGACCGCCGGGCGGGCCGCCCGGCAATAATTCCCTGCCGCCCGGCAAAAAAAAATTTTTTTTTTTTTTTTTTTTTTTTTTTTTACTAAACGATTTGCGAATTTAATAAACTCCAACTGTCCACTAAACGTTTAAACTTCCCATCTCTAAACTGCAGCGCAGATTGTAAACGAAATCGTGGAGACTAATCTCGCTGATATAGAACCCAACAAGGAATGCATTTAAACGAAACACATAAGTTGGAAAAATAGCAATCATCGCTATGATCGTGAACATTCACTGCACACAAGGAGCACACACAAGTGAACAATTTTAGCAATTTTCCTATTTTATTGATTGCTAGGACGAATTTTATAGTAATAAAAATGAAGTCATCAAATACAACAATGTTTCAAGTTGTAGTAATATTGTAAACCTACAAATCTTAGATAATAAACACTTAAAAAGAATAACATCATCACCTTCATAAGGACCTATTGTACTCATTGTAGCAATAGGACTACAGTAATTCACATAGCCTACATTACAAAGGAGAAGATAGGCTTAGACTATAATTTCAATCAAATTTGAAATTTTCATACCACGAAACCAACTAAAGTAAGCTACTTTAAAAGGACTTCAAAATCCTCTAAAACTCAACAAATCGAATCTAGGATCTCAAATTTTTTCCGGGGGCAAGCCCCCGGACCCCCACTAATTTTGGTCGTACCCGGCAATGTTTATAGAATACCGGTACACAGTATTACAAAGTAGAATTTTTCTTCAAAACCAAAATGTTCCCTAAACTAATTTTTTTGCAAAACGCCGCAAAATCCTCCACTCTAGAACCTAATTATAAAATCACCCCAACTTGACCTGTTGCCAAAAATCAGAGGCATCCTTTCCCAAAAGCTGGGATTGTGGTACCCGGCAAAGAATTGGAAATACCCACCTATAAAAAATTCCTGGGGAGAACACTGGTAATCATCTTGATGAAGCACGTTTTTGCAATTTCATCAAAGTTAGCGGTGTAGCCCTTGAATTTGGCGGTGTTTTAAGTTGATACTAGCGGCCTTAGTGCTGGGGGTATTGGAAACACTGGTGCAAAGCTTTTACTGTGGATGCTCTGGAATAGTATTAAGATGAGTCACGTGCGCAGCAGACCGACTGCAGCGAACCATCCCACTGGCAGTGCATTAAAGTCTTGATACTATAATGTCATTGTTATGCTGTGATGTACACATATGTACCTGAAACCTATCTTAGTGGCTGAGTAGGCAGTCGCGCCTTCGTCGGCAAGAGGACCTCCCCCACAAGGGCTTACGCTCCCGCTCGAGCTACAGTGCTGCTCGGTGTAAGAACTCTGAACTAGAGGAAAATCAAAAAGCACTACTATCTGTATCATCTTTGCTTCTTGTTTAAATCACTTGACGTTGTGTTGGCCTGCAAAGAAGGTGGGATGTGATAGGCCTAGAGAGTTAAATATTATTTTTATTTATGTTACAGCGAGGTGAAGATTGGACCGTGGCGGAAGAGGAAGAGTGGCGGCAGGAGAGAAGAAGATGGAGAGGCCTATCTTCAATGCCAACGTGGCAAGAGATGTCGTTCTTAATGATGTGAGTTATTTTATTTTATGTAGGCCTAGGCCTAGGCCTTAATAGTTTTATTTGTGTATGACAATTGAATATCAATATTAGGCCTAGTGATGTCATTGGGTACCCAGAAACCGGTTCCAAACCGGTTCTATAGCAATCCGGTTCTATAGCAATCCGGTTCTGACTTTTCAAACCGGTTCCATTTTTTCAAGTTCTACTATAGGCCTATAACAGTGAATTTCACGTTTACCCGCCGTTTTCCCGCAAAAATCGTAATTCTACGCACCGTTTCTTGTGCGCTCTATTTCCACGGAGCCCTTGATGACGTAGCCAGCTATCTGTCCTTCCTCACTAGCTGATTTCCAAGCACTCGAACGGCCGTGATGCGCGAGGCTGCTACAATGACACTTCTGTCGGCAGTCGTAGGTAACAAAGCGCAGGTGCCGAAGCCAGCTCAGTCGCTTCCAAAATACACGCACACAAGGCTGATTGGAACCGGTTGAACTTTTTGGACCCGATGTCATCACTAATTAATAATTATTAATCAATAATATTGATTCAATATCATTAATTTTGAAGCAAGTTACACTATCCTTTAAGACCTTGAATAGGTACAATTAATATAATACTAATGATATAATGATATTTATTGGTATTGTCATAGATATTTACATAATTCATGTAGATAATTAGACCCAATTAAAACAAGATACATATTACTATATGCATTTTAAGTAAAATAAAAATAGCACTTGCAAGTCAGTTTAAATACATAATGGTTTGTCACCCATATTACATGCTTTCTACATAATGAACATTTACAATGTGCAAATGCTGTGGTAAGAATAAATGTTAGTGTTCATAAAAAAATCTGGCAATAGGCCTATTGCTTCTAGGCGTACTTAGCTACAGATTGTCCTCTAGATATTCCCTTATCGAGTAGTAGGCTTTATCTTTTAAGAATTTTTCTACTTTATATTTAAAATTTGTAATGGTTGTTGTATTTTTTATCTCTTTGGGAAGTTTATTAAAAAGTTTAATTTTCATATAGTTGGAATGTATTGGGCTAATTAGTATTATGGTGTTGTGTATGGACGTCATTATGTTGTCTTGTATGGTGTGAGTGGTATGTGTGATTTTTGTCCAGTGAATGAAAGTTTTTTTTTTACAAAATAATACTGATTTTAGAATTAATAAAAACAAGAAGTCACCAGGAGTTGACCTTATCTACCCTGAATTCTTGAAAAACCTAGGAAAGGAAGGGCAACTGGTATTACTGACACACTTCAATGCCATATGGGAGGGAAACATACCAGATATATGGCGAAAAGCAGAAGTTATCCCATAGTGAAGAAAGGAAAAGACAGTAGTAAAGTAGAGAGCTATAGGCCTATATCTCTCACAAGTATGATGTCAAAGCTCATGGAACGTATGGTAAACCAAAGACTAAAAATCTACCTGGAGACAAATAACACCTATAACAGAACACCAGGCAGGCTTCAGGAAAGATAGAAGCACTCTCGACCAAGTGGCATATCTACAGCAGGAGGTGAAGGAAGGCTTCAATAAACAACTAGCAACACTTGTGGTGTATGTTGATTTCCAAACTGCATTTGATGTTGTGAACAGAAAGATCTTACTTACAAAAATGTCGGATATGAACATCCCAAGCAACATATACAGATGGACTAAAAATTTCCTGAGCCAGAGGTATATGAGAGTGAGATATGGAAACAAAAGATCAAAATACAGAAAAACCAAGGCAGGAGTTCCCCAGGGAGCAGTCATGAGTCCTCACCTTTTCTTGATCTTCATAAATGACCTAGCTGACTATATTGAAGAGAGAAGTGAGGTCAAAGTAAAGCTGTTTGCAGATGATGTGGTGCTGTGGTACAGTGGTAGAGATAAAGATAAGATGGAAATTGAAATGAATAAAGCCCTTAAAGCTCTGGGAAGAATGGACAGAAAAGAATGCAATGATAGTTAACGAAAAGAAGACCGTGTACGACTACCACACTACGGGACGAAGTGTACCAACATTTTTACTCAAGTACAGAACAAACCTGTTACAGAAAGAAGATAACCCAGTATACCTAGGTGTAACTATGGATCAAAAAATGACAATGACCAAGCATATTGAAAAAATGCAAGCAGCAGGAAGGAAGCGATTAAACATGTTAAAAAGAGTTGCAGGTGTTACCTGGGGGGCAACAGAGAACACATTATCTACCACATATAAAACCTATGTGAGACCACTGCTTGAATATGGTAATGCAATCATAACAAAAGCCCTAAAAATGCACTACAATCTCTAAATAGGGTCCAAAATTCTGCACTCAGAATAGTTACTGGAGGTGTTAAAACCACACCTATAGTAGCTATGGAAGCAAAGGCCAATATTCCACCCCTAGAGGCCAGACAAAATGAAAGCTGCAGGGATCCTATATGAAAAACTGGTAAGACTGGATCAGAACTACTGGGATAAAGAACCATGTGAAAAACATAAAACCCATGTAAACATTCATAACGAAGGCACGACAATAAATGAGCATTTAATTGGGAATGAGGCAATTAACAATAGACAAGACCTCCTACCACCAAACATAAATGTTGCATTGTTAGAAATCCCACATGCATTGACAATACCTGACATCGACGGTAAGAAAAACAACCACTCATTGGTTCAACTAAAGAAATTGACATTGGCATACATTCGCCAGAAATACCCAGAAAATGAATGGCTACATCTGTATACAGATGGATCAGCATCCCCAGGGGAAGGAAATGCGGGCGCAGGGATATACAGCCGAGAATTTGAGGCTTCCTCCCAGCTGGTGCTAATGGAAGCAATTATGATGGAGAAAATCCGAGCAATAGTTGAAGCACTATTGAAACTATCAAAATCTGAAAACCGGAAAATTGTGATCCTATCCGACTCCAGACTGCCATTGCAGCCATTGCAAATAGGGAGGAAACAGAACCCGAAATTAGACAATGTAAACTACAGATTCTACGACTCATGAATGATGGGAACAAAATTGTGCTACAATGGATACCGGCCCACTGTGGCATATATGGTAATGAGAAGGCCGACTACCTAGCCAAACAGGTAGCAAAAAACAACAAGAAAGTAAAAAACTGTCACATAAATCTCTCAAATCTCACCTGCATGCGTCGACAGACAAAGCAGTCCGTAAGGAATGGCAAGAGAGGGGGCAGAATAAACTGTGGGAAGATTACACTAGAATGAGGCCGATGGTAAACGTAAGTGCTACAGTAGAAAAATAGAGACAGCTCAATTCCGGCTTCAAACAGGACACGACCTACTCGGAAAGCACCTCCATAGATTTGGAATTTTTGAATCTAGTGTCTGTCGGATGTGTGGAGCTGGGGAACAAGACAGGAAACATCTTTTTCAATGTACATATATAAAGCTTGAACGCGACAAAATGCCAAATGGCATGGATCGGAGCGAACAGGAGTCCTATCTCTACTGGCTAACTAGAAAACACATGATGACATGAATAATGTCAATTGTTGGCATATAAAAGAAGAAGAAGAGAAGAATTAATATAGGCTACAGTATAAGGTAAGAATTTTTAAATTTTTAAATAAAGGTTGTGTGTGAGTTCTTGGATGCGCCTTTACAATGTTTCTGATTGCACGTTTTTGTATTTTAAATACCTTGTCATGTTGTGTGGAATGTCCCCAAATTTCTGTTCCATATCTTAATAGGCTTTCAAAGAGTGCATAATAAACTACTTTAGATGTACTCATATTTGTTGAATTTCTTAATAATCTAATTGACGACTCGAAATGGGCGGAGCTTAAAACGATCGATAGGTCACGTGACTAGTATTGGTATAAATCCTCATTTCGCAAGCTGGCGCCTGCTGAACGCGCCGTTCAGCAGGCGCCACGCTCTAACTTTTATTCTATTCATTATTTGGACAACACTTAAATGAATAATATTTAGCAAACATATCATTCCCTGTAATAGCGGTTATTCCGATTGTTTTGACAAAGTCGTTAGCTTGTTATAACAATGTACGCATCACACAAGTGAAAATTACCAATGACTTAAGTTTTCTCATTAATTAATTTGACAAAAAACTACTGATCGGATTTCGACAAGGATTCTTTGTAAGAATGCATCAGACTGTTAAGACAAAAAATATACTAACTTTTTAGATAGAAAGTGCACTGAACGAAAATTTACAGCATAGAGTAATATGCAGCGTGCACTTTTTCACGGCTTATCCGCACGTCAAGAGTGCGTATTTTAGATAAAAACACGTATCCTGCATATTACTCTATGCTGCAAAGTTTCGTTCAGTGCACTTTCTATCTAGAAAGTTAGTTTATTTCTTGTCTAAACAGTCTGATGCATATTTTTAAAGAGGTCTTGTCGAAATCCGATCAGTAGTTTTTTGTCAAATAAATTATTGAGAAAACTTTAGTCATTGATAATTTTCACATGTATGATGCGTACATTGTTATAACAAGCTAACGACTGTGTCAAAAAAATCGAAATAATCGCTATTACAAAGAATGATATATTTGCTAAATATTATTCATTTAACTATTGTCCAAATAATGAATAGAATAAAAGTTAGAGCGTGATAAGTGTTGCGCCGTGAAGCAGGCGTCAACTTGCGAAATGAGGATTTATACCAACTAATTCCGCCATGTTGCCTCGTGACATCAGGAGGCGGGTACAATTCAAGTCGTCAATTGAGTAGCATGCTGAGTTTAGTTTTCCTATTATAGAACAGTTATATGTTCCATGTTATGTTTTCATCTAGAAAAATTCCTAAAAATTCAACTTCCGGTACCCTTGAAATGGTATGGGTAACACTTCCGTTTACTTGAATCGTTAGTTCTTGGATTGGTTCAAAATGTCTTGATCTTTGTGTGGAATGAAAGTGGATTAATTTAGTTTTTGACTCTAGTAAACTGTGACTGTAAACTTGTTCTTCTTTTCATATGCCCCCAATCGGCTTACTCTGCCATCATGTGTTGTCGTGTTATCCAATAGAGACGGGATTCCCTTTGTACTAGTGCAGGGTTGCCGTTTTTACGGATTTTATCCGTTTTAACGAATTTTGAGGGTGCAAAACGGATCAACGGATTTTTATTCCAATTAACGGATTTAAAAAAATATATATATATTTTTTCGTTTTACGCCGTTTTTAACTAGGGCTGGTCAAAAAATCTATATTTCAATGTGATATCGATAAGTGGGAATATTTTTTATGTATAGCCCTACCGTAAATATAAAAATTTACACCAAAAATGCAAAATTTCAGAATTTTGGTGGAGGTGCCGGGTAGGTAGTCTAAATTAAATTAACCTGGCTGGTGCATATGGTGGAGGTGCCCAGTCATAAAACGCGGTTGTGAGATTGTAAAAATCGTTTAAAAAAAAATGCATTTATGGTGATACCTTATCAACCCTATTTGGCCTCAATTATTAAAAATAGGCCTACTCTTTAAAAAAATTATATTTTCAATTTTTGTAACAAAAATTACATTATAATTTTTTATTTATTAATTTATATATATATATTATATATTATATATATATTATATATATTATGTATATTTTTATTAAATAATTACATTATAATTTTTGTAACAAAAATTACATTATAATATAGGCCTATCAATATCATATCGAAATTGGTACATTTAGACATTAAAAGAATTTTTAAGGATTTGGGTGTTTCATGTAAGGATTTCTAAGGATTTTTGATGTGCTCAAACAGGATTTTTATTTTTTCTTGGTGGCAACCCTGTACTAGTGCCATAGCTAACAAGGCCTGTTTTGTTTTCCTTTGCCCGCATTTACATTAGATATTATGTCATGTCATCATCCGTAACTGTAAGCCAAGAGCTCTCATCACCGAATGATAGTGACAGTGACAGGCCTAGGCCTATGATTACAGAATCTCCCGGTGCAAATCCGGAGAAAAAGGTCCGATGGAGCGCTAGTGAGCAATCAGCTGTTTAGCAAGATGGCCGGGTAAAAGGGGATAGCTGCCGTCCACACGCTTGGCTTACATTGCATGGACCCAATCTTGAAACCTACTTTTTCTGTTGAAATCGTCCAGTTACATAAAAGAAAATGATTCAGAACTATAGGTTGATACCTTGTGGTATAGTTAAAGTTTAAACATAATGAAAATCTGTAAAGAATAAGTGATTTATAGGGTACGTTCTTCTCACGTACTGCATTTCAAATTACTAGCGCCTATGATTTGTTTGCCCTAAATCTAAAACAAAGAGCATCAATTACTAATCCCAGAGTATAAAATATCCTTGTAGTATAATATGCTAATGCAAGCGTGGACTAGGCCTAGTAATTTGACAAAATGTTAATGGTCTAGAGCTGTGATAAACTGAGAGAACAGCGCGGAAAATTGACGGCCGCCTAGCTTGGCCTAGGGCCTAGGCCTACTGCTTGCCAGTTTCAACCATCCCTAGGTGTCAAATGACTCGGCTAGAAGAAAACTAATAATTTTTGTTACTAAAATATAAATTTAGAAAATAATTAACCAGTCTGTATCCCAAAACTATCAATTTATTTCAATAAATTGGATAGGCTCCGTCAGCTGTGTTGTCTAGGCGTGTTGATCTCGCATTTACAGCCAAGTCGCCTAGCCTAGGGCCTAGCAGACGTGCAAAACTCTGGCTTAAATAATAATATTCTGGCCAGACTTAATTTCGTATGTAGGCCATCACACCCTTTCGAGCTTCTTATATTATTATTTAATGAAGAGCCTACGCGAAATAATAAACATGTGGCAGGCCCTAGGCCTACTTTGACACCGCACCAAAGCAAATCTAGGCCTAAAAATCTCGCGTGAACGGAGCTGACAAAGGCAACACGAAGGGCGATATGAGGTTGAATCCATTTTTCAAACATCTGATGTAATCTGCTTACATATAAACACAGACATTAATCGGTAGTGTAATCGGCTAGATAAAATAATGTCTCAAATATATGCTTCATTCAAGAACCTGTCAACATCCACTGCCGAGACCCAAAAGTCAAGTTTAGATAATACCTTTCAGGTAGTTTTGTATGAGTAAATGGTTGAAATGGATGGAAATCTATTTGGTTACTGTATTTTATTGCTTTCTAAATTGCAAATTTGGTGAATTAAATATACAATCATAATATTTCTTAGTATTTTCGTAGACTGACGCGATTCACATTGCGTTTTCCTATCAGGTGGGCGTACCTATCCCCGATTCTCTAGTTCCTCACTCGCGCGCCAGAGAGCCATACTGTTCCTTGTTTCCTCGGATAGGCCTAGTGTGAAAGAATTAAAATTGTGGGTGAATTTGAAGTTCCATATTATTATGTAGGCCTATGTTTCCTGAAATACCGGTATCGACTGTACCGAATTCAATTACTATCTATATTGAAAATCTATTACTGTTCCTATCAATATCAATGACTGTTGGCTTCGCACATTGCGGCTTTTCGATTCAGGTGTGCAACGGCCACACCCTGCACACCGTTATTTTTTTATTTATTTCGACATATAATATGTAGGCTACCCTACAGTTGCAGGTTTCAATAATCTTATGGGATTCGATTATAAATTCGTAATCGATGTCAAACCAATAATTTCGACATCACTTCGGAACAAAATTACTAATTAGACATCAATTTTATTTCTTTAATGGGTAATTTTCTTTTTTTTTTCTTTTTTAATGTAGAAATAGGTAATGTAGGCCTAATGGTACACATGGTAGGCCTATAGGCCTACACATGGTATAAAAAGCAATTTCAGTTTATTTTTATTTTTATTTGTTTTATTTTTTATTTAAAGATGACAAATCGATGTCAAATCGAAAGTAAATTTTGCTTTGACATCGATGTCAAGTCCCAACCCAAATCTTCTATAATATTATTTAGAACTTTATCACGTGGGCTCATATTTTAGCTCCCCTTTATGTTTTTGTTTTGTTACAAAACGAGAAAACACCCCCGCTGTGCTAGTTTAAAAATGTGCGCGGGACTCAGTGAAGTTTTCTACGTCTGTTTTTGGGATTCAACGTGGTGAGTGAGCGGGAATGTTTTGTATTTTTCATTCTCTTTGAAGGCCTATTCATTATTTTATAAAGATGCCCGTAATTTAAAGCCCGGGTTATCGATATAAGGCGAGGGTAGGCTAATAGTAAATTTATCAACATTTTGTAGAGTGGCATCTCTAGCTGCAAAAAATAGTTTTTTTTTTATATCCGCTGAGCGCTATAACACGAGGAAAAGGGCCCCTTGTGAACCAGAATCATGTTATAAAAAATTATTTTAAATTGCTTTCTAAAGGGGACGAATTGATTGTTTATTTATTTTGGGGCTTTTTGGGAGGGTTCCTTTACTTCACTGCCGAACCCCATTGTAACTTACTACCTACGACTTTGGGCTTATCAAATAGCCGGTTACGCTGAACCCTTTTTTATTCTTTTGAAATGGATTTGGGAACATATTTAAAAGTCCCGGCTAACACCATTCTCCTTTTTGTTGTACGATAAAAGGTTAAAAAAAAACCTCTAGCCCCGTATTGTTGTTTTCAGGGTGCGGTAGGCCTCAACACAGACGGGGTGGATCAAGTGACGGGTTGACAACAGCGACCTTGGCGTCATGGTGGTGGAAACCCGACACAAAGAGTGGCCAAGTCTGATGCTTTCCTGCTCCCACTCTCCTTTCAAAAAAATTTGATTTACAAAATTCATCACATTTCAAAATCCGACATACAAACCCGTTTTTTGTTCGTGATCTTCCCTTTTTTGTTACAAAAAAACCAAACCCTTCCACCCGCACTTCTCTTTCCCGTATGTGCCAAAACTTAGGCCCCAAAAGCAAAACGTGACTTCAAACCGCGGAAACAAAAATTGCTAACCCAAACAAACCGAAAAACACGTTTTTCACAAGGCTTCGGAGCCACTGATGAAAAAGAACGTAGACCTTGGTACGACGTACTGGCGGGAAAAGAGGCCGGCCGGCGGCCAAGACGAAGCCCCCGCATGGCACACTTTGCCAACACAACTTGTGTTTTGTGTACAAAGTTTTCCAGTTCGAGCCGTCACGGATGGTTTGACGCTAAGTTTTGATGGTGAACATTTGCATTTATGCAATATTTAGATTTAAAAAATAAAAAAAATAAAATTTTATTTTGATTACCACCTTGCCTAAATAACTGGTTTTTTATGGGGGACGTAAAAAAAAGCACTTGAGCCTACCCTGTAGACCCCAACGCAATCGACAAGAGCGATAAAACCCAAACAAAGATCATATTTTTAAAAAGGAAAAATATCAATCATGGGATGGACAGGCGAAAAAAAACCCCCGGACAATGCCAAATCAAAGAAGGGGGATTCAGAACAACTCGAATTTTTTTTTGTGTTCGTTAAAGTCACCGTTTACAAACTCCAAGACAGAACCTGATCGACTTAAAATCCAAAAAAGAAGTTAAAAAAAAATTCTGACTTGGGGGGAATGAACCCTGGACCTTCTGATTGGAAGTAGATCCTAACAAAAAAGACCTAACCCCAAATAATTTCGCAATAAGTTTCGATGTCGAACGATTATCATGGGGAAAACAATGTCAAACGAAGTCAATTTTTTTCTTTGACATCGATGTCACATCCCAACCCTCAGGCCTTTTGAGCGACGGGAAACGAGCTTCCATTATCTTATGGTCGAATGTCTTTTTTTTTTTTTTTTTTTTTCGTTACTGCTTCGATACAGGTTTCCCGCACCGTTTCTCGATCGACCCGAAAATTTTCACACATTACATACCCCTAGGGCGGGGTTGCTGTATAGTTTTTGAAAAAAAAATCCCTCGTTTTTTATAAAAAAAAAAAAAATAAATAAAAAATAAAAAAGTTCCGATCGTTTTTTGAAATTTTGCAGGGTCAATAAGTAAAACATTCTCTCCATTTTCCAAATTTTTTAGCTAATCGGTCAATAACTTAAAGACTTATTTTTAAACATAAATTTGAAAATGATGTTAAAAAATGAAAGGGGGCATGAAGATACAAAGAACACTTTAGAAGGCATGACGTGAATTAGTACAATGCAAAGATTTTGGGAAAATTGTTATAGTGTACAATGTAAAATATCCAGTTAGGCCTACTCGTGGGGGGACTTATGGGAATGTGTACTGGGTCATGTTGCACGTACCGGTGCTCGCTCAACAACGCGCCCAACTAGCGTTTTCCTAGTATTATTTCATAGTCTTAGCACAGTGGCGGTCAATAACGCCCGTTGAGTTGGCCCTTTTTTATTGGTCCCCCCTTTTAAAAATAGGCCTAGAGGTCAGTGTTTTAAACGGGGTGTGGGGAGAGGGAACCAACAGCTTCCTGGTCATGACGCAGGGATCTCGTAGATGTAGAGAAAAATAAATAATACCCACCTTCATAAAAAGAAAAAAAAACTTTGAAATGTTCGGGCCCAAACGGGGGCCTTGCTCACTCGACGGAGGGGAGAGATGACTAGCCGGGTTTCTGCACTTTTTAAAAAAACCCCACGGGGGCAAGTTGGGGGAAAGTAGAGGGGAACTAGAAGGGGAGGTGGGTGGAGGGGGAGTAGCCCTTCCCTAAGTTGGTTTTCCACCTTCCCCCGTTCATGCCACGAAAGCTGGCAGGTAGGGGCTTCACAACACCGGCCTGGTAAAGCCAGGTTGTGAGAGGCAGCATGTGGGGCCCCACAATTTCACAGTGTTGCCTGCCTGGGTTCATATCTCTGGTACAATAAAACCCTTTTCCCAATTAACGGCACTGTTTTGTACTTTCTCAACAAATATTATAATATCCAAAAATTTTAAAAAAAATGTTTTTAGAAAAAAAAGGATATGCTCTATAAAAGCACATCTCTATTTAACTGTGTTGTGCAGTAGCAGTAGCAGACTTTTCATTTTTTTACTACCGCAGTCTCTCGTGTCGTCTCATGATGCAATTTTGGGTAAAAAACCTCCCTTTTTTGATTCAACTCTGTTTCATTCTTGCAGGGGGAGGAGACCCAAAAACCGTCGGGCCGGTCCACGGCAGCCCCGGGTCTCTCTAGAACTCTCCGCATCCAACCCCCAAGCTCGTGTCGTGTTTGTAAGATGTGTGAGTCATTTTCGGGGAACAGTACTTTGAACCACTGATCCCGATCCCTAGGGGTGTGAGGAGAGATTCTCCGTTTGGGATGGGAACAAAATTTTTTTTAACTTTGTTTTTTGGGGTTAAATGGTGGACAAGGCTCGATAAAAGGAATTTCTATAGGCCTTTAAAGGGCTCGGGACAATTATGTAAAACATCATGCAAACCACTGCAAATCAAAGATACCTCGCTGTGAAGCTGTGATTAACTAAAAAAGGAACTGAAAAGGCCCAAAAAAAAAATTAAATAAAATTACCTGTCAACTTTCACACACACACCGGTTTTTATCACGGACATTAAATTTTTGGAAAATATTTAAACCCCTATGGTTTTTAGGAAATATTAAACCGAAAAATAAAAGGCGGGAGTTGAAACGTTTTAAGAACTTCATACTTTTTGCCATCAGGTGGTTAATTGTTTGTAAAAAAGCGCGCTATCTTTCGTCAACTTGGGTCCGAGAGGCAGACATCGGGTTTTTTAATTTATGTTTTCTTTTTAAAAAAATTAATTTTGTTTTTAGGAATAATTTTAGTAAAAATTTCCTAAAACCCCTGGATGGGCCCCTTTTTTGTATACAATCATCTTTTTACATTCATCACGCACGGGGGGGGCAGTCAACGTTGCAAAAAAATTAAGAATTGGAGAAGGACTATCATTACGTTACTTTTTTTTGTCGCTGTTGAGGTGACAGTGCTTTGCTTTTCGCTACGATTCAGTGGGCAGTGAAAACAGGCGGGTAATTTTTTACTAGTGTGTTTTAAAAAAACGGAAAATTAATTGTATGGGTTCTAGTTCACTTCGGTATCGACTATAAATTTTAAACGGTTTTCATCTACATGTAGGTTTTAACAACAAAGTTTTAAACTAACTTTAAAATGAAAACCCCTTGAACTTGTGGGATAAAGAAATTAAAAATTTTTCACATTGGGTTTTTATTTCATTTTTTAATGATTAGGTAAAAAAAGTCAATTGGCTTCTTGTTTTTGGGTTTTACACATTTGGCCGCCGTTTATTCTTTTTTTCATGAAATAGATGTACTAAAAATTTGGGAAAAAGAAATGATTCCCGTTCCCACTGAATTTCTCATCTCGCACACCCCCCACTGATCCACTCTTTTTCCTTTATGTCTAAGCTCCACATGTTTGGTGCAGCGCTCGGCCGGCTAACCGGGCAATATCGTGACAGTAAAGAACGTTAAATAATTCCAGCCGGGATTCTGTTAATACTGCGATCTAAACTAGTGTTTTGTGTTCACTCATCTGTTGTCAGTCGGTGCTGAGAATTGTTGAGTTTGCGGTCATGTAGAAGCGCTCGTGCCTACAAATTAAAAACCAGTTCACACCACAGTTTTCCGATGGCTAGGGGAGGCTTTTGTGCCCCTTTCTGCTAAGTTTTTTTCAAAAATTGAAAGTCATTCTCTAAATTGGATGTGTTTCTCTGTTCCATTCTTCAAAAATGCTGCTCTACTCTCAAAATTGTTTGTTTTAAAACAATCATTATTAGGGGCCCTGGGTTTTCCCCGTGGGTAAACGCGCAAAACTAAGGTGTTCGATGCTTTCCCGGGGATACCTCGTGTAACTGTGGGGTGAAACCCCCGGGTCCCTGGTAGTTGGTGTGGCTGTGCAGTTTGGTACACTTGATCATAGCTGCTCTTTTAGACTTTCCCCACCCGGTAAAACAATATGAAACAAAGGAAAATCTTTTTTTTCTAGGCGGGTTAAGATATATTAGTACTAGTTTAACAAAACAACAGACTAGTTCATCAATTATTTTCTCTGACATTTCCCAAAGTTTTTTTACTTATTTTTTGGTTTAGAAGGGAGGCTTGTGTCCAATTAAAAGGCCTAGATGATTGATGTAGCAAAACGTTATCCGGACTATTCCTGCTCATAATTTTTTGGTTCAAAATCCTAATTTTTGTTTCTATTTGGAACACGTATAAATTTTACTTGCCACAAACTAGCATATACTCTTTGAAAAAAGTTTCCGCTAAGTACGGGACGGGGGTTTCTTAATGTGGTAAAGAAAACCTTCATAGGGACATTGAAAGGTAATCTGAAGCACATTTTGGGAGACTCCAAAATAAAATGGACGGAGGGATATGAAGAGGTAAAAAGGGGCCCATGGATATGGATGGTGTTTGGATTTATGGGGCCAGCCTGCTAGAATGTGCCCCCCAAAAAAATTTTTTTTAATTCCCGGATACGCCACGCTTCGGTCATCAAACTAATCTATGATTTTGTTTTTCGTTTGGGTTTGTCGGGAAAAAACCCCCCGAAAAAGGTGAAACACTCTTGGATGGGAAGTCTGGATGTAATGATCGGACAAAAGGGGAGCTTAGAGACGTCCTAGTGTCCCCAAATAAGGCCTAGAAAGTGACCCCGGCTGTTACGCATTTGAAAAAGGAGGCCCCCCCCGGGGAAAAAATGGCAGCAAAGCCTAAAAGAGAGGGGGGGGAGGATTAACCTGTGTGGGGCCTACAAAAAAAGATATAAGATAGGCTAAAGAAGGTGATGCAAAAGGAGGGTGAGATAAATGGTGAAAAGAAGAGAAGTGGCAAGTTTGAGAGCCCTTTGAAGAGGTATGGGGAATACAACGGGGCAAAGACAGAAGAAAAAAGGAAAACTTCATGGTGGACAAGAAAGTTGAAATGCATTTTAGGAGAAAAACGAGCGTCTGAAGGGCAAAGGATTTTAGGAGGCAAAAAAAAAAAAAGTAAGCCTAGTGATTGCCGTTTGAATGAATTTGGTTTTTGAAAAATCGCGCATGTGCAACGATTATCAAATTGATTAATATCGATTTTTTTTTACGTCGATCAATAATCAAATAAAATTAGGGCCCATATTTTCTGAATACCAAAGCAAACCGTGCCCTTTTGTGAATGCTCCTTTTTTTCCTTCTTTTGCTCAAAAGGGGGGTTTTTTCCCGCTTGTGGTCTTTCACGATAGTGCCCCACCCCCCCCCCCTTCCCACGCGGGGGCTGGCGGGCCCACGAGGGGCGGGGCTACCATGAAAACTGCGCTCCCCCGGGCTCCTTTGTTGCCATTGTGAACTTGTGAAGTCTTCTCGGAATTTAGTTCTGAAAATTTTTCATTTCAGCTTTGTTGTGTTTGTCGATCTTTAATCATTTTTTTACAGATATTTTAATAACTACGCTTTAAATGCTGTATATTTATTAGTAAACAAGAGAATAAATTAAAACATTTTTTTGGAACCACATAATTAGGGCTGTGCGAGGTAGAATTTTTAAGCCGGAGACGGGTAAAAAAAAAAAAAAAAACTTGATTTTGAGCCGATCGAGCTGAGTTTTTTTAAAAAAAAAAAAAAAAAAGAATTTTTTTTTTGAAAAAATTTTTAAATTAAATAAAAATGGTAAGGTAATATTTTTTAGGATTCATCGGGGACCCGGTTCAGAAATTACCCGGAGCCGTTATAAATCAGGGTATTTTTCGCCCGGCCCTTGTTAGGCTAATTTACGGGGTTTTTATTTTTTTCTGCTACGTCGATCGATCTTTCCCGCGGAGCCTGCCCGCTGCCTGCAGAGTCGATAAAGAAGACCCGGGGAAAAAATTTTTTGTCGACTCTGAAAGAGTAACTCGATTACAAAAAGAGCGCGTTGTAAGCCCAAAACGTGACCCTGCGCGAACTCGTGCGCGTTCGGTCGTCCAAAACCACTCAACTCACGTGACGAAAACAAAAAATGGGGTGTGGAAAATAGTTGGGAAAAAGAATTATCGCGATTGATCATGTTTCCCAACGCATTGGATTGTTTTTTCCTTTGGGTTATCTCCTTTCTTTCCTGGCTTTTTTGCGACGAAACTTCAGCCGGGCGTAGTGTGAAAGTCTCACTGAGAAGAGATTTAAAAGAGAGAGAGAGAACATTTTCATTTCTAGGGCCTAGCCCAAAAGTAGTTATTTTTTAATAGGATTTTGCCTAGCCCACCATTCTACCGTCGCCGGCTAGTCCGACTGTTGATCGCGGAGGCTGCCCGCATTCCCGCGAAAAGTCCCTTTTTTTGAAGACTGTCCGTTGAGTGTTGATGAAAATGAGGCTGTACTGCGTGTTTTTGTAGGCTCGGGCCGAAAAAATTGAGATAAAGCCAGCCGAAAAAACTCGAGAAAAGAGTACTCGACAGTAAAAAAAGGAAAACTATCAAAGGCGGGCTAGGTTAGTTCCCAAAAAAACCAAAAGATAGCGCCGCGAACTGTGGGACACGCTGCAACCCAAGTGTGGTTGGCGCAAAGGC
>JAMZAV010007984.1:0-31550 GCA_024449915.1 Sweltsa coloradensis | reverse complement strand
CATCGTACTGGGATTTCAGATGAGTGACACACGTGGATTGGTTGTTTTAGGTTGTCTTGGCTGTTAGTTCTAGCAACGTTTGTTCTAATGTGTGTTAACTCTGGACTTTGTCTGTTCTGTCCAGACTGAAGGTTTAGTCTGCTCTTAATTCTGCCCATGTCAGAGAAGCATTCGTTATCTCAGTATTGTGCTCAGTCTGTTCTGTCCGTACTGCCTGAGGGGTTGATGTTCGGAAAGTGTTAAGTTATGTTCAGTGTGTGATCCCCAACACAACCAGGGTGTCCGGTTTCTGTACCTTAGTTTTTTTTATTGAGTTCTTTGTGTAAGTGGTGCAAGTAACTCTTTTAATGCGTCCCCCCTTTTTCCCACCTTTTTGGGTTTCCTCCACCGCCGTTATGGGTTTTAGAGAAGTGTTCCCGAGAACGGTCTCTTGTGCACATCGTGGTTTCTGAATCATATACCACTTCTGAATGTTACGCTAAGATCAGGCTTACGCGTTTCAAGAAATCAACCTGGTTTCATGTTAGGTATATCTATTAACTTGAGTTTCAACTTTTGCAAAGTAACCCTCTGCTACAGCATTACTCATTCTCCTGACATTGTTTAGTTAGTCGGTTTGGTTTTTATTTAAAACATCGGTAACATCCTTGTTTTCTATATTTTCTTAATATCGAGCATAGATATCGCATTATTTTCAGGGTCTTCCTCTGTATAACGAGCTAAACTTTCAATGTAAAAAGAACTGTTGATTGAATGGTTCAATAGTGGTTTGGTAAAAAAATGTGTATCAATTTTGGATATTTTTTTCACGTAAAATGATGTTTAAAAAAAAATTAAATAATTTAATTAAAATGAAATAATATTTGATTGATATTAATAACGTTTTTTCACTCTCTAGTGGATTTTTTTATCTTTATGAATTCTTATCCTTATGAAGCCAACAATCGAGATATTTTACAACGAAACTAGATGCAGTCACTAGAAAAAGACAAAGCGATACAGAGAACACAATTTAAAACCGACTCTCATATTCGATTACAAGTTATTTTCTTTTTTTGATTACATTAAATTAGGGAGTGAAACCCTCCTATATGCATCCATCGTCTCGCGATAAAAACCGAATGTGACCTCTGATTAACAGACATTTTGTTTGTGACATTGATATTCAATCAGGAGAAGGCCTATACATTATGTGTATAAAGACACTTGGGTCAGGGAGGCGTGGATTTCACCATAGTAAATATTAAAACCCAACAGTTTAAATAAATAATACATTTAAAAAAATATATATTTAGAGTCGACCCAATCAGTTAAAAAATGTTTTCAGGGGAGTACATTATATTTAAACCCAAAACCAACCCACCCTTAGGCGCCGACACCATCGACGAGCGAAAAGACCCCAGTGTTTTGCCCCAAGAGATTTCAATGTGGAGAAATTGATTTACTTTGATCCCATTTTTGTACTCGTATACCTTTTTAAGTGTGTGTGTGCCATTTTTATTGAACAATATGACGGGGAAAATTTGGAATACAACATTTTCCTTTTTTTCCTACCTGAGTGGAATTATAATAATCCCCCGGGTTTTCTTAAAGGGGTTGCCCCCCAAGAAAGTTTAACTCAAGAGTCAAGATGAATTCAAAATGACAATCATGGGGACATTTCTGACCCCGGCGTGGGGTTTTTTTGATTCCGTTTTTAAAACCCAGGTAAAGAAAAAACCCTTCCCCCGGCTTTTACGCCCCATATTCTAATATTGCTTCTGCAAATTGTTTGAGAAGATGGTCATAGCGCCGATGTGGTTTTTGGTATCTCGTGGCTTGTTTACTAATGTTCTTGGGATTTCGACAGCGACGGAGTTAAATCGACCACCTGTGCGTTTGGAAACCTTTCATCAAAAATTATGTGGGGCAAAGCGCAGAATAGGTGTACTCTTTGAAAGAGAAAGCTAGACCAACGTGGCGCTACCCCATTTTACAAAACTTCACGGGGGGTTTTAAAGGGTCCTTCCCCCTTTCATAAAAACTTTTTTCAGAAGAACATTTAAAGTACGGATAAAAACTTTTTTAAAACCCCCAATAGAACTGCAACGGGAGTTCTCAAGGATTGTCCTTTCGGTTTCCCCCTGTTTGCAGTCGCAATAACATGTCACCTCGGCTACAAAGTCCTCATGTCTACCTATTAGTCGACGATTTGGGGTTTTCTATGGTGGTAAACTTTTCGTGCCGAACGACATCTACAGTTGCATTAAAAACATCGGTGATTGGCCCGACAGTGGAAAAAAAATTTTTTAAAGGTAAAACACAATGCTTTCCTTTGTCGCATGGGAATTGCACTGACCCCACGTCTTAACCAAAAGGGTGTGCAACTTAAATTTTAAACCAACGTTCGCGTTTTTGGCTTGGGATTTGATACAAAAACTAAATTGGAGATCCCACGTCACAAAATTGCGAAAACGTGTTGTTGAAATTAAAATACCTAAATTTCTTAGAAAACATTTCATGGGTGCGGAAGGACATTTTTTTGCGAAATATGGTTTCACGGGTTTTCCGAAATGGATAGCCTGTTGGGTCTACTCGTGGGCCCCGGTTTTTCCCATTTTAAAACTTCTCGATATGTCCAACAGTGGTCTGGGCGGCGGGGGTGCTTTTCGGAAGCCCCGTCTCAAGCTGTATGGGGCAGGAATGACCCCCCGCAGAAACCGGGAATTACTTGGGGCAGATATGTATTAAAGATCCGGGAAATCTAATCACCTCTCATGACGCTCTATTTGATGAAGATTGCCCTCATTTCGATCCCAAAACCTTTTGGGCGCCCTTCCAGGGGGTTTACTTTGTAGACATTTTTTTAAAATTTAAAATTTTGATGTACCCAATATTGATTTTTCTTTTTGACCCAAAAACCCCCATGGCTACTTGGAACCTAAATTTTCTTTTTCGCCTTTTGCCGTATAATAAGCCACAACATCAGATGTAATTTTCCAACGTAGTTTTCAAAATATTTTTCACGAATACCCTACCTTTAAATTCATTTTTACTGAGGTCAAAACAGGCTCGAAGGTTGGGGCCTTTTCTTTGTGGCGGGAGTGGGGTTGGTTTCAGATTCATGAAAAGGTTCTGTTTTTTTGCTGAAATGATGCCCTCGAGAAGCTTTGAAAATATTTAAAACAAGACTGGAAGCTTCAGGGGATGTTTAGATAGTTTAAGTGCACTTCAGGAAATCCACGCAGTTCTCTACTCACCCCTTTTGTTTGACATTCGTTCTTCATGGGTAAACTTTATGCGAGAGGTAAAAACATGTTCTGCTGGGGCCCTGGGCATGTAGGGATCTTGGCAACGAGGAGGCTGACTTGGCAGCCAAAAAACGTAACCAAAAAAACTTTTTATGATTTTACCTCGTACCTGTTCCTGATGTCCACAGTGGGTTCAAGAAACCCTATGTTGAAAAATTTGGTCAGGATTGTTGGAATGTTTGCAGAATAATAAGCTTGGGGTCGTTGAGCCCCGTCTTTCACTGAAAGGGCGACCCCCCCCTTCCATACTTTTTCGTCATGAGGAGGTTGTATTTGGGGCGAGTACGAATAGGGACACCCACCTCACCCTGCCCATCTTTTTACCCGAGATAAAAATTGCTCCCATTTTTCGACACGGTGATGTGTTCTATCCCTTCGTCTTTGTGACAAGTATGATGGTTTGAGACTCCAATCGAATTTAAATCTTTTTGTGAAGAACTTTTGTCTTTTTGAAAAAAAAGTGAAAAACTTATCACATTTTTTAACCTAAACAATCTGATCGACAAATATGAGATCATATATGTAAAAAAAAAAACAAAAAACTGAAACATGTTGATTGTATTCTTAGCGAGTTGGCAACGTTTTTTCCCGATTATGATTAGATTATGATTTGGGGATTTGGCATTTTTTACATATGACAACTTTAGATGTATACCCTTTTTCCCCCATTTGACTGTCTACAAAAATTCGACCTTGGCAATTCTTTCATGACAATGATTTGTAAAAAAACCCTTTAACCTTTTTAACCCTATTAACATTATACATAGTTTAATAAAAAATCTTTGGGGGCGCGAATAATCTTGCCGTTGAAGCGCCCAAAACTATAATATAATGCGGGGTTTTAACCAGCACACCTGTCCCCCCTTGCCCCCCGCGTCATCCTTTTCGTCCCCACCCTTCGTCTCATTAGCCAAAAATGCTAAAAATGAAAAGTTAAAACAATATCCAAAACAAAACAAAAATCATAAAACATTTTTCTTAATACAACTTTGCATAATTTAAAAATAAAGGACTGTTTTCGACATCTGTACTGGGTGTCGTCGGGGGCCTTCTCCTTTCCCCTTTGGGCCACAAAATTTTAATTTGAAAACCTTTCGTGGTTTGGCCCTGTTAGGGGAGTTTTTTTTCCCCGAAACTAATTTGAGTTCGGGTCGTGTCTGGGAACTTGCCCTCCCCATAGCTGTGGTGGTTGTGCCACACAGGGCCCGCCCCTCCCTTTTCCCCCGCTCATCCCCCTTTCGTCCTCCCCTTTGTCTCGATTGCCTAGGGTTTATAAATATGAGACGTTTAGCAATATCCAATCAATTAAAAAAAAAAGGGTTGGGGCGTACGGGGCGCAATGTATATATCTGATTTTTCTCTTCGAAGATATACGATTCAACGGGCCCCTTTCAAAGCTGAAATAAATGAATGAGGTGGAGAGAGAGTAAAATTTGTTTTATAGAATTTGAAAGTCATATGAAACAAATTTTAATTAATTAGCATGTCATTTTGTTTTTAAGAAGTTGAAAATTCACCTTGGCATTCTTTGGCCCATTGCACTGCAGCTTAATAAAAATTTTTTTGGTTTGATATTTTTAGACTCTGTTTTGAAATAATTTACCAATTGTTAGCAAAGTTTGGTGGACCGGGGGCTTATGGGTTTGGCATGGCAAAAGAAAAAGTTTGAAAGATCCATCCAGTTAAAGGATCAAGAGTTTTACCATATATGATCAGGGGGGCATGGGGGGAACCCGAGAACGAAAGGGACGAGGTGCAGGAGAAAAATGATTGTGGGGTAATTTGGATGCCGAGGTAGGAAATGACTGTAATGTAAAGGCCTGTGGGCATCCCCTAAAGTGTAAGACACGAATCAGTGGATGATATAGGAAACAGATGTAATGAAAGATTATTCTGGGAACCCGAGGAAACAAGCTGGAAGACAGAAAAGGGAAAAAAAAAAAAAAAAAAAAAACGGGTACCAAAAGGTCCCAGGTTCGAGTCCCTCATCACGCCCTGAAGTACTGAGATCTGGGTTTAATACTAGGAAAGAGACAAATCGCGCGTCAGAAGCAAGTGTTCTAACCCACATTTTTTACTTTTTGAGTTAGGCACGGAAAGTTTTTTTTGGATGCAATTTTCATCGCAAAATTTCATAAGCGTATCTGTACGCGATCTTGAGGAATTTATGAAATTCTTTTGTTTTGCGCCCAAATGATAAAAAAATGTTCAAAACCATCAAAACTTCTTTTTAATCGTTTTTTTTACAAATATGAAGTATATTTTTTTGTATGATAATGCCCAACACTTTTTTTGATGATAATTTAAAAATTTTAAGAATATTTTTCTATTTTGAACAATATTGAGTTTTAAATTAAAAAAAAATTTTAAATTTTTTTAGAAAGTTTTTTTAAAAATGAAAAAAAAGTATGAAAATTTTTTTTTGTGTAACATCCAGAAAAATATATTTTAGATCAAATTTGATTTTTGTTAGCACTTAAAATTGTTGGAACAATAAAAAAAAAAAAGGGTAGATGAACAAATATGCACACCCAAATTTTCTTTTTTTCCTGGAGTAAAAATGTTCTATTACAACCAAACTTGTTAAAATCCAAAAATCAAAAAAATTTTCTTTTTTTTTTTTTTGGTGGTCAGACAACCTATTGGGATAATAAATAATTTGAGTTTTAATTTGGAATCACCAATAAAAAGTTAAAAGATATAAAATTTTCAAATGCTCATATCTAAAAAACTCCCCCTACGGGTTAGAACATTCCATTCTGACGCTGCAAATTGTGAGCGGTTCTACTATTAACAGTCAGGTTATGGGTCTATAAAGGGTTCGACCCCACGCACGCCATTAAGGGAAAGGGCCAGAGTAGGGTAAAATTATAAATAATCAAATTCCCTTGGTCTGATTCTATTCTATCATTGTTCTTTAAAAATTTGGGGCCATAAATTAAACTCGAAACCCTTTCTCGGGGTTTTTGGCCCGTGATTGGGGGATTTTATCCCCCTGTGACTAATGTGCAAGCTTTTTACCCTGAAATAATGGCGCCCCTCGGGGTCGTCGTCAGGGTTTTCCCCCCTTTTTTTGACTTCCTCCCCGACGGCCCGAGACAATGACAACAGGACGGATGATGACACAGACGAGACGATCCCCAAAACGTGGGGGAAAACCCCCTCCCCTTTTCCCATACCTTGTGGTGGTTCTGACCAGCACAGGACTGCCCCCCCCTTGTCCCCCGCGTCCCCCTTACCCCCGATTCGTCTTGATTACCAAGTTGCAAAAATATGAACGTTAAGAAATATCCTATCAAATCAATTTTTTTACAAAAAAAAATATTTTAAATCTTTCAGCGCTAAAAATTTGCGACGAACATTACCTGTTCGTGAGAACAGTTTTAATGTTGTATGTTTTGCTATACTATCAACAGTATTCCCCTCACATATAAAAAAGCCTCAAATCACCATTTTTTGTAGATGATTTTTCCTTTTACTTCCGAGTTTTCGTTTTGATTTCGATGAACGTAACTACAACTAAACATAAAGGTTTGAGAGATGGTCGTGAAACTGGATAAAAATTTCCAATCACAAAAACCCCATGTGTGCTTTTTATTTTTCGGCGGGGATTTTTCCCTTTAAACCCCGACTCAATGGGAAGCCATGTTTTACTTTTGCCGAAATTGCACGTTTTTTGGGGAATTTATTTGATAAAAGTTATCGTGGGAAACCCTATCCAGCATACGAACCAAGTGTTTTAAAAGTTTAAAAAATTCTACGATGCTGAACAATCAAGGGGAGTGATCACACCTTTTTAATCTATATCGCTCCCCCCATCCCCTCCAGTTAGATTTTGCCAGTTTTATTTATATTCGGCTAGGCCCTTTTTATATTTAAACTTTTAGTACAGTTTCCCCCCCACACCGGTATAAACTTCCCCAGGGGCTTTTGTACGATCCCCATTCCCCCTCTTCTATGTGAGTCGCAGAACATCTTTGTCCCCTAGAAAAAGTACCATGATTAATATATTGCTTTATTAAAAGGGCCCCCTACAAACCAGCCATAAAGCATTTTTTACCTCCTTTCAAAATCGGTATGAAGTTTACATGAAAAGGGCCCCAAACCAGTGGGCATCCGGCCCCCGGAATTACTGCAAGCCTTACACATACACTTCCCCCCGTTTTTTACAAATAAATGGGACAATCCCCCCCTTGGACATTAATAAACCCTGTGCTAAAACAGCTGACAAAAATAAAAAAGGGAACCACATCAAAAAACCAATATCAACACTTTTCAACGAAATCCGATACAACTACAAAAATTTCATAAAAATTTTTACAGACGGTTCCAAACTAACAATAAGTTGGCTCTGCCTTTACAACGGAGAGAACAACTTCAGTTTTAAACTCCATTCCATATTTAGCGTCTACATTGCAGAACTGTTTGCAATTCTACAAAACCCCCGTTTGCCCTTGATAAAAAGGACTCCCCAAATTTTTATGTGCAGGATTTTTAAGTTCCTAGGCTATTTGCCAAAAATTTTCACCACCACCCATAAGTTAGGAAAAAACCCTTATACTGGGCCAAACTTTGGGGCAAAAAAAAATCAATAGTTTTTTTTGGGTGCCAGGCCCTTCTGGGATTTTTGGAAAAGATTCGCCACCCAAAATGCCAAAAAAAGTTTTAACAAAGAAAAAATTTTTGCCAATAAGTCGTAAAGCGATCTTAAAGCATTATTTAAATTAAACTTAAAGAAAAATGGTGCGAAGAATGGCAATCATGCAAAATAATAAGCTTCGCGAAAAAAAGGCGATGTAACACCTTTGGGCCTTAAAAGCGCTCTTCTCGACGCGAGAGGTTGTTCTGACCCGTCTACGCATTGGACACAAACATCTCACCAAGGATACCCTTTTAAAAGGTGAAGACCCACCACCCGTGACAGTGTGGTGAATTTTAAGTTAACACATTTTAGTAGAATGTCCTAACACAGGACGAGAGGAATGATTTTAAACTTAAACCTAATTTAAAAGAAATTTTATCTGATGAATCTGAAAACATAACCAATGTTTTTAAATACCTGAAATCAAACGCTGTACAATAAGATTTAAAATAACATGTCATTATATAAGAGAATACGGGCCACTGATAACCTTAGTGTTGTGTGCCCTTAAACCCTAATAACTAAGTAACAATTAGTAAGTTAATTTGTGAAATCTGTTTTTGGGCCTTAAAATTCAAACTCGACACCTTCTCGCGGTTTGGCCCGTGAATAGGGGAGTTTCACTCCCTGAAACTAATGGCGAGCTCTGGGTCGTCGTCGGGAACTTTCCCTTCCCTTTGACTACCTCCCCCGACGGGGACGACAATGACAACATGGACGGATGATGACTCAGACGGAAACAACCACAACGTGGGGGAACCCCACCCCATACGCTTGTAGCTGGTTCAGACCAGCAGAGGCATGTGCCCCTCGGTCCCCCCGCGTCATCCCTTTTCGTCCCTCCCTTTCGTCACGATTAGCCAAGTTGCATAAATATGAGACGTTAAGCAATATCCAATCCAATCCGGGATCTAGGTAACGAGGGAGCAGACAAAAGTGCAAAATCAGCATACGAAAAGGTCAGCATTGACTGTCAGCTAATCATTCCTTCAGATTTAAAAACATTTTGTAAACATAAGCTTAAAGAGCAATGGCAAATTCCTGGAACAAAATAAGAAAACAATAATTGCGCCAAATCTAGAATAGCACGGCTGCCTGGGTCTCTTCACGGGCGCTCCTCCTCGCCGTGAAGAAGTGGTTGGGGCTCGTTTAAGAATCGGCACACACATCTACTCACGGATATCTTCTAAGAGGTGAAGATCTTCCCATTTGTGATGAGTGTGGGGGAAGTTAAAAAACTATAAAACACGTTTTAAAAAACCTGTACAAATATAGTAGTGATAGAAAAGATCTTAAATTAAAACCTTCCCTAAAAAAAAATTTTTTCAGACAACTCCACGACAAACAATAACGTTATTAATTTCTTACGTTTTAGTAAACCTATTAAATTCAATTTGGAATTCATATTTATTTAGCCCAAACAGAAAACTCGATGGCACTGATTACTTTACTCTTGTGTGCCCTAAAACCTCAATAACTAACTTACTTTTCTTATACACACCACGGCATATTTCCAGACTGTTCTATATCTGTTCCGTGGCATTCGAAGAAAGGCGTCAAAAGGTTGAGTATTTTTTTCCCATGTCCCTATCAAAGATTAAAAGGGTGAAATTTTCACTCAAGACACATTTCGACATGCAGTTATGAAAAACCCACTTTAAAAAAGTAGAAATAATTATGCAGTTTAAATTTACGGGAAATTTGTTAAAAGTTTTTCGCTTTGGTTTATGGAACAATGGGCAGCGGCTGGGACTGTTCAGTGAAAGCGCTTTGTTTTATATCCACATTTTTTTTCCATACTGTTCTATGTCCGTTTCGTGTCATTCGGAGATAAAGGCGTCTAAAACCCCAGTTTTTTCTCCTGACCCTAAGATTAGGGGGCTAAAAATTTTCACAGAAGACACCTTTTGACATGCAGTTTGATAACCCACTTTAAAAAGTGGAAAAAACATGCAGTTTTTAATACAAGAATTTAAAAAAATGGCATTGGATATGGAAAAAATGAAAAAGCGTTTGGGCCCTGTCCAATGAAGACGCTGTGTTCTATCCACATTTTTATTATTACGCCCGTATACAAAAACAATAGCTTGGAGTAAACATCCCGTAAATTTTAACCTAAAATCTCATCTGTGGTGCTAATTGTCCTAGCCATTTATAGTTCCACAATGAAATTCATGTTTAATCTACCAGACTTAAATTTTGACGGGCATCAGATTCCAACTCGCAACCTTCTCGGGGTTTTGGGCCCCGGGTGAGGGGGGGAGTTCACCCCCTGAAAACTAATGGCGAGCTCGGGTAGCCGTCGAGGAACTTTCCCCTTCCTTTAAACTACCTCCCCGACAGCGACGACAATGACATTATGGATGGATGATGACACAGACGGAGACGACCACGACGTGGGGGAAACCCCTGCCCTCCCCATATGCTTGTGGCTGGTTCTGACCAGCACAGGCCTGTCCACCCCTTTGGGTCCCCCGCGTCATCCCTTACGTCCCTCCTTCGTCTCGATTAGCCAAGTTGCATAAATATGAGACTTTAAAGCAATATCCAATAAAATTTAAAATTTATGACTTTCCAAATTTAGGATAGGTAGATTATACCGGCAGGTAGGCAAAGGAGATTAAAATTATGTAAAATCCATTTAAAAAAAAATTGATTATAGGGCTATCCCTACAACAAAAAATTGGGGTTGTAATTCACCAAAGGTTATTTGCAGTGTCTCGATTTTTACACGATAATACTATGTAAATAAAAACAACACATTTGCTTTAAAATAGTGAGCATTTAGCTAGCAGTGAATCGGTATTGTTTGATTTGTAACAGCTTTATAAATTTCGACAATCTTGCAATCAGTCGCCGCCTGTTGCGAAAAAACAACGCGCCCTCAGTCAAAGCGCATGCAGATGTTGCGTACCTGTTCATCTTGGCTGGACCCAATAGCGACACGCTCGCTAGTAAATTACATTGATTAGCCTTCTGTTACCAACATTTGCTTGTGGGAAGGCAAAATTAGTTTCTAGTACCCTTGGTCTAAGATAATCTACTAATCGGTTTACAAGTAGGCAAATAATTCTAGTAGGTAAAAAATTAATGTAATGCAAAGTTGATAAAGCAAAGCAAAGCCTAATCAGCTACCAATAGACCAAGGAATACATGAGGAGGATGATGAAGATTAAGGAACAGCCTAAGGAGTTAGTGAAAGGGAAGAAAGAGAAGTAATGTGAAGGGAACTAAACTACAAGGATAACATGAAGGAAAATATACGTCGAAAGGAATCCAAAGATTAAGGAGACGAAACCTGCCACCGGTCTTTGACAACTGCAGAAGCAAGACAAAAAACAACAAAAATTTGCTCGGACCACATGGTAGGCAAAGGAACCAGTGAATTTCTAGGTCTATTAATTGACAATGACATTTAAAATCCCTTCACATATTCCTGCTATTTAACCCTTTATAGGTTACTGGTAAGTATACTTACCACTAATTTTTACCAGTCTGCAGGTTTAATTATAAATAAAACATTACTACATCATTGCATTTTTTTTGGCCTAGACCTTGCCAAAAACTTTGTTTCTAGAGTTTCTATCATAGAGAGCAACTCAATCAATTTGAGGTATTTGACTTACACTTTTTGAGGCGTATATTTGTGTAGTGGGGCCACTAAAATCCTCATCTGAGCTGCTACCATCAAATGATATTACATCTTCACTTTGCACAATATATTGAACTATTATAGAAAACAGGATCAATTTTTTACACAGTGATGTACATGACGATAAACAATCGGCTTTAGGGGCGGACCCAAAAATATCGTCCCCATATCATGACCACCAGTGACATTTTACGTATTCAATATTAAATTGTGTTATGACTCAATTTAAAGGGATTTACGGCTGAAACATAAGAAAACAACCACTACCTAACCTATATTTATTTTGGTAAATAAAAAAAAATGGGAAATAATATACAAAATTTATCAAAATCCGACATGGCGGCCTACGGATTTACGTAACTACACTTGGCACAATATTATTTTAAAAGCTTAGCGAGCCCAAAACCGTAATCAGTAATTGTCAATTTCATGTTCTCCAACGTCTCGGAGGCGAAGATGTTTAGCAGTGTCTTCCAGTTGAGGAGGTGCTGTAGTCGGTTCGTGTGCCAGTCTCTTCGTTGATCGATAATTCGCAGCGAAGTTGACGATGAAGGTTCCACCGGGCAGGTTGATCTCGGTCGGGCCCGGGTTTCAGGTGGGCGCTCTGCAATAAAAACACAGAGCTCGATACACAATACAGTTAGTTACATTAGCAAACATGCTGGGGGAGAAACGAACATTTTTTACTTTCTGTTTGTTAAGCATCATTTAAAATAGGGTTTACTATTCACTCCAGTATGCATTTTGCGTTTTAAGTATTCAATTTAGAAATGCTTAGTCCTTAGAATTTCCAAAATGTTGACAAATAAGCAAGTATATAAAAATTAAAAATCATACATCTTTTCTAACGAAAATTTAATTATTTGATTAAATAAAATAAAATCCCACTTTTCATGCGAAAACAAACATTCCCTTGATTTTGAATACGTCCCAATCAGAAATTCACAAAATTATTAAATCGACCTTCACAATCCAAAAATATTTCAAACTTTATACTTTCAGAGCCCGAAATATTAGACAAACCTTTTATTTAAAACTCCTGACTCCACGTATCATCATTTGAGACAGACTAAAAGTCCACAAATTAGAAAATGTTGTTTTTTTTTCTCTTGTGATAGCCTAGGATATTGTCATTTGATTATGACTAAAGGAATAATATGCCAACCATACTCAACCAAGAGGTTAAAAACAAACAAAACATGAAAAAAATATAAAAAAAAAGGCCAATAACATTCAGGGATAAACTTCTCTAGCGTTTTCTCACCTCGATGATCCTCGAGTCGGTCTTGCTGTAATTTTGCCACTTTCCGCGGGCCCGTCGCGCAATGTGCATACAACTAATGTCCAAGTTATCAACAAATATGAGGTCGAGAACATTGTCTTTTCCCATGTGGGGAAGGAGTTGGTTTGAAAAAGATTGAATTCACACACTATATTTATAAAAGACATGACAGTGACATTGTTGTTGTTGTTGTTGTTATTAACAACCACAAGGTTCCCAAGAGTTTTCGTAGACCGCCCTTCTAACCATTGAATTTGGGAAAGTTAAAATCGACACACAACAAAATACAGTCCCTAGGATTCATTGCACTCTGCACCAACGAAAGCGATGTACGCAACACGTCAACGTACTCACACGTCACTGGCGGAGGCAAGTAGGACGCATCCAACAAACAAAAAAAGCGTTGTTGTTCTTCAGCTTGATCTCGCACCACACACATTCAAGCGACACCATCTCCAGGTTCTCCCTCCTTACCGAAGTCAGCCTACTGGAAAAACGGCTGTCAACACTCACCACGCTTTTTATTCACGCCATTACGGCCCCTGTCCGCACGATGCACATGCATATTGATCATTTAGTATTTCCGACTGTCCCACGCCCTCATGCAGCCAGGTTTCAGTCAAGCAAATAATATCAAACTCAAGAGTTGTCTGCAAAGAAAGTGTTGAATTCAGGCAAACGGTTGACCACACTTCTCACATTCTTGTAAAAATTTTAACATCACCAGGTCCTGGGTTTGTTTCTACATCCCCGACGACAATGACAAATGGACGGATGATGACTCAGACGGAGACGACCACGACGTGGGGGAACCCTTGCCCTTCCCCTTACGCTTGTGGCTGGTTTGACCAGCACAGGCCTGTCCACCCCTTGTCCCCCGCGTCATCCTTACGCCCCTCCCTTCGTCTCGATTACCCCAAGTTGGGGTAAATATGAAAACATTTAACAAATCCAATCAATGTAGACAGCGACGGTCACAACACCGTTGCCCCACGTAATCGTTCTACTAGGACTTAAACCTCCAAAAGCGACTCGCCATCGGCATAGGCCTACTTGCACGTTTCCATTCGCTGAGACACAATGTAAATCACATAGCAAACGATTTCTTGCTCATTTACCCTAGTGAAATCTCCCTAGCTTGTGGCTGGATCTGACCAGCGCAGGCCTGTCCACCCCTTGTCCCTTGTGACATAACATAACCCCTAATTAGTATAACTTTTGTTAGTTGTTTGAAATCACTCACATGTTGCACTCCTCTCTGAATACTTGCTTAGGTTTCGTTGCTTCCGACACCACCGCCCCCCATGACAGCCGACCACAACTTGTCCCTTTGTTCCCTCAGAATGTCTCGTTCGTGGTTGTGCAAACCGCATGGTAATATGAGAGTCCTCGGCTCCACGTTTCATCAACGCCTACCAGGGCATTTTACTGTTAAAGACCTCTTTCGGGAACAAATAAGGTACTGCGATGTGCCTTTGCGCCATTCCGATAATACGAAAACCCTTTATAGTGAAGGCTACGCGAGTTCTCGCGTTTGGACTCTTGAGAGGAACCCCGCACCCAAATACGCTACAAAGATGCCCAAAATGACCATGCCCTCCTCACTGAAAACCTTGTCAAACATTTCAAAAATTAAAATGAACTAAAATCTTATCTTCTTTCTGACACCTTTTGACAATGTTTTTCCGATTTATTTATTTATTTTCTAAGCTCTTTGTTCTTTTTCTGTAATTTTTTGGATTCACAAATTAACTGAATATGTCATGCAACCAAAGTATTTATACATACATGTTTTTCATGTTTATTTTGGTTATATGTTCCGTTCTCTGTATTGTCACATCTTAAATAATTTATTAATTGTTTTACCCCACAGTTAAGCCTTTTTCAGGCTTTGGGGTTTTTTGATTATATTCTTGTTAGATTTATTTCGTAGGCCTATGAACATTAATTATTTTTTTGTACAATTTTGCTATGTTGTATGAGTCATGTATGTTCTATGTTCTATGACAATAAATAAATTTGTATTAAAAAAAAATTAAAATAAGGTACATGGTTGAAAGTTGAAACAAAAAGCTATTTCGTGCATCGTGTGGTGCACGAAATTTACAAAACGACTTTTACGGAGGCATTTTTTGTTTCATAGGCCTACACCTTTTTGTGGTAAAGTACCCTTTTTATCCATTAGGTACACACTTTAAAAAGGTTAGTGCACTTACTTAGAAGGAGAAAAACGTATGAAAACTTACTGCTGGCAAAATGATTGAAGTACAAATAGAAAGAGACCTTCATAATAATGGATTTGGGATCAATCCTTAACTTAGCAAATAAATAAATGTCAATGCGTAGATAGAGTGGTGTAAAAAAATGGTCCGCCTGCTTATGTTTATTGCGTCAATGTATTGTAGATGGCTACTTCTTTTTACATTTATTGGCGACGTTCTGATTTCTTTTGGCAAGATTTCTGACAAAACCTTCAAAAGTTTTTCAGAATTTTGGCTTCAAGACGCTTTTTGGCTGGTTCTGACCAGCATATGCCTGTCCACCCCTTGTCCCCCCGCGTCACCCCATAAGTCCACTCCCTTCGTCTCGATTAGCCAAGTTTCATAAAAATGAGACGTTAAGCCAATATCCAATCAGCCCAAACAACATATATGTTTTTGATTTAATCATTTTGCTCTGCCCCTTGATGGAGGATACAGAAAGAGACATGCGTTCGGAAACATTATAGATGGGTTTAAACAACCCTTCTCCTTTACCCGTTGTTGGTTCTAAAAAAGCATGGGATTACTCCCCCTCGTATCTCCTAGGCTAGAATAGCGAATTATGACCTCCTACGGTTGACGCGTTCTAATACAAATAACTAAACTGAAGTGGTTTACCGACAATAAAATTTTGCTGAAGTCCATTTTTATAATTTTATGTATAGTTCGACCGATTACATTTGACGAATTTCGGCTTTTCGCCGACAAGCGGGAACATGTAAAACCACTTTTTATAACCAATTACAAGGGTTCTAATTTAAAATTCAGTCTTCGCTGACCGTCATGTTGCCCGGCTGAAGTTTCATTGAGCTCCTCTTTGCAAACAAATGAAGCGCATTAAGGAAACCAAGAAACCAAACAAAGTGATTTGGGCGACGGGTTTGCGATTAACTATAATAAATATGTCAATCACTGGGGATCTCCGACACTATTTCCCTGTGAACCAGAGAAAGATGATCTTGTCAAGAGGTGAGAACAAATCTGGTCTGTTGTCCCTTTGAGGAACTCAAAATTCGTCAACTGTAAACGGACGAAAATATAGCTGATATCCAGCTGGAATTTAACGTTATTCGGTAATGTGGCGCGTTGTAGCTTACGTCTCATGATGTGTTACCCATATTATTAGTCGACATGAGTGTGGGTGCTCATTGTGTGGTGATGTCTGGGATCTTGAGTCGTCATAATCCTCACCATCTGTGTTCAGTTTTCAATGTAAAGTTATTCGCCCTCCTCGAAGCTCTCAAAATCCTTCAACATTTCCGTTGTGAAGAAGACCTTTTGTTTTTTAGAAGTTTTAGCTCACTTCAAGCAATAAGACATTTTATTATAATTAAAAAAGAAATACACTCTGCTGGTTGTGACCAGCACAGGCCTGTCCACCCCTTGTCACCCCTAACGTTCCACCTTTGAAAAAAAGTATAAAATGGTGGTAACTTACACGTTAGAAATTGTTTTATCTTGGAGGCGCAAATAATATTGGCTGTTTTAAACGGCATAACTTCTTTATTTTTTTTATTATTTTTTTTTTAAACGTTTAAACAATATCCAAAAAAATTATTTATTTATTAATAATTAATTTATTTTTTTATTTATGCGTTATCCAACAACAGAATACAATAATTCCAGAAAAGTTGGATGCGATACTAATTGAACTTAATATATAGACATAGGAAAAAGTGCATGGTATGACATGACGGGCTATTCTAGAGTTCTAATACTAACGCTAATACTAATGCAAAAGAGATACATAAAAATATAATTATTGAACAGAAATAAACATAACTTGTATGAGATAAGGAAACCAATTAAATAGAATTATTATACTGGGCAGTGAAAAGTGCAAGACAACTGAATGAAATTGAAAAGAACCGTTGTCGTAGAGGTGAGAAAACTGAATAAATTAAATTATACTATATGGAAAAAATTTCAATCAAGATTTTTGCGAAGAAGGTGACGTTTAATAACGGAAACATTGTATTTGTGATTAACTTAGGTGATGTTGTTACGGACTGTCTGAGTATAATGCACTTTTTCTCTAGAAGTGGTGTACTGTCACTAAATAAATCAATATTGAACTCACTATGCTTTTCCATTCCATTGTAGAAATGAATATTTATAAACGACTATTCTTGCAGCCGGTTCATTAAAAAGTCCGGTGTGTCTTGATCGTCTTAATGGCGTGTTAAATGATATTAGTTCTAATAGATCGGTGCCCGTCTACCTCGCTCTTCACTGTCGATGACACAGACGGAGACGACCACGGGCGTGGAGGAACCCCTGCCTTCCCCAAACGCTTGTGGGTGGTTCTGACCAGCACAGGCCTGTCCACCCCTGTCCCCCGCGTCAACCCTTACGTCCCTCCCCTTTGTCTCGATTAGCCAAGTTGCATAAATATGAGACGTTAAGCAATATCAATAATAATAATTATAATAAAAACTCGCTCTTCACTATTCTCTGCAAAAAAGACAAGATCGGATTTTCAGTCTATCCTTTAAGTATGCAGATAGTTGGATTTACCCCAGGTTTATACAATCTATTTTGAAATAAGTGGTATTATTTCTATAACAGAACCATTTGATTAACCCGGTTTCTGCAAACGTTCGACGTTATGTATCTTTTGCAGGTGATGAGGAGACGAGATTTCACTAGCATAATCAACATCGGCTTTAAAAAGTCCCAAATACAGCCTACGAATTGTGACGTCAAGAGAAATCACGTCCGCACGTCCGCTAATAAACCCTAGCATTTGAAGGCCTTTGGAACAATTTGTCCCCCTGTGTCAGTTAAAGACATATTGGATTCCAACTCGACACCTTCTCGCGGTTTGGCCCGTGGAATAGGGGAGTTTCACTGCCTGAAACTAATGGCGAGCTCTGGGTCGTTTTTCGCGGGAACCCTTCCCTTCGACCCCCCCCCGACGGCGACGACAAAGACAACACGGACGGATGATGACACAGACGGAGACGACCACGACGTGGGGGAACCCCTGCCCTGCCCATACGCTTGTGTCCTGGTTCTGACCAGCGCAGGCTTGTCCACCCCTTGTCCCCCCGCGTCATCCCTTACGTCCCTCCCTTCGTCTCGATTAGCCAAGTTGCATTAATATGAGACGTTAAGCAATATCCAATCAATTTGACCGTTTTGACAAACTGAGAAGTGAATATCCACCGAGTGGGAGTAACGCGGGGCAATCGCCTTTTCATGAAGATAGTCAAACTATTTAATCTCTTGGGCGAGTGTGAGAAAAAAGCTGACAGTCCATTGAGAGTTTTAAAAAACACTGCACTCTTTGATATTAGTTGTCGACTGTTGCAATACCAAATTTAATTTATGGCTGTAACAATGCACAAACAGAGCCATGAGGTAGAGCTCTTGTACCCGAGTGCACAAGCCACTAGTTTGTCTCGCCATGACTGCTGCACCTTCATATCCCTGAGCAACTAATTTATCTTTCAAGTTGAACTCCTCTACGATTTTGACCACGTGTTCACACAAAACAGCTGCTGTCTTACCGGCACTAACGTCAGAGAATCTGATGAACCTTTCACACGCCTCTCCACTCACAGTTACATAGCGTAACACTGTCGACAATTGGGACCTACCCATTACGTCAGATGTTTCGTTTAGCATAACCAAAACAAAAGGTGTGTTGTTTACTTCCGATTTAATTGCGCTCATTACCACAAAAGAAACGGACTTTAACAAATCGTTTTGCAAGCGATTGGATGTTCCCCGAACAACTGTTGAAGATTCTAAATACACTTTTAGCAACGGATCGTATTCCCTAATTAGTTCAAGAGTTTCAACATAATTGCCCCTATTGAGCGATGCCTCACTCTCATGTCCACGAAAGGGTAGTTCTTGTTTCGCGAGAAAACAAACTTCATCAATCATTCTTCGCAACAGCTCTCGATTTTTTTTTACGTTTTCATTATGCTGCGCAACATTATTTCTCTCCTGTTCAATCAGTTGATGGTCAACTCGCACATTACCAAATGACTTGGACGTGAGTATACAAGAAATATGATTTAGTGAACAGTCGTGCTTTTGTATTGCCGTACTCAGGTTGTTCAGATTGTCAAAACCGTTTTTGTTCCACCCATACCCAGAATCTCCTACAAATATAATACGAATTTTGTTAACAAGTTACCTGAATGAACTTTAAAACACACTTAGATAAGTATTAAATTCCTGAAACAATAGGTTACAGTTGGCCTACTGTATGCATGACTTAGCCTATTTAAGTTATTTTGATATAGGTAGGCCTAGGTAGCTAAACTTTATATTACCATTTTATTCCTCTTTGCCAGAAATGGCTTTAATAGGCCTACTTGTAAAACAAAAGCATAGCCTTCCTTGCAGCCACTCTCCTAGTTCTCGATTCACATTGTAGCAAAGTTGCAGCTCGTGTTTGGCGCGGGAGTTACGCCAAATAAACGCATCATTTGTTGAACCGCCGTATTGAAGCGTTAATGATAGGGATGCGCATATCGTAGTCGCATATCTAGAATCAGTTAAAAAAAGGGTTCATACATAATTAAACAAAACAACGGCTCGCACATTGGCTAAATAATATTAAACAATTGTATGCAACAGTAGTTGCACATCTTACTTACAGCCTGAACATTCTTGGAGTGAAATTTTTTTCCATTGACATATGTTTCTTCGTGCTCTATTGGGCGCACTAGTGCAACGTGGGTGCAATCAACACAGCCAATCACACCTGGCATCCCTGTTGCTGTGTAGAACCTAAAAAATAGGACATGGCTTGTTTTTTGTGATTGACTGCAGATGGTAAGTAGGTAGGAGTTGATGTGTGACATGTGACAGGAGTTGAAAAAGCCTGCCTGCTTTCTAGAGGCCTACCTTGCTTTAATATTAGCTCGTTCTGCCCTTTCCATTGGGAAACGAATCCATTGGTTGAGAAGCCTGTCATTGATGGCATGGCTCACCACTTCAATACTTCGGCTTAGCATTGTCTGGCTCATTGCCAGATTGAAGTCTTGTCCAACTACCCTTTGGTATGAACCAGAGGCAAAAAAACTTAAAGCGGCAAGGACCTACAACAACACAGTAATTGTCTTTGTCGAATTACGGCATATATTTGGCGTGTCTTTGTGTAAGGGATAGGCCTAGGCTTAGCCTACACAAAGTCCATGCCAAATGTAAAAATAAGATTTAGGCTATAGGCCTACCTAGGTCTAGGCCTAGATTACCTCAATAAATCCAGGCTAAAGTATAAGGCTACAGACCTTGCTCTCGACAGAAATCGCATGACTTCTGTTAGTCTCTGGCATGCTTGGGCAAATGGCTTCAATAATATTATGTACAACTGGTTGCGGTAGACGGCACAGTTTAACGAAGGCTGATCTGGTAACTTCAAATGGGTTGCTGTTTAATCGAATGCCAGCACGCTGTCTTTGAGTGAGAAGATTTGCCTCCTGCTGTTCATAGGCAGCCATACCTCCCAACATGTTTAAAAACTGCCATGCCTCCATGGTGAGGTTTATTTAGGCTGCTGAAAGTCAACACTTTTACTGACTTTATCGGTGTCTCAACTTAAAGGGAAAATTTACACCCTGAAATATACACAGGCATAGTCAAAAATATTTCGTTTCTCTACTAATCGATTAATTCAAGATTGAAGATTCAATTTATTCATTCGATCGATACATGATAACAGAGATAACTTGGTGAAGATGGAATTGGAATTGGATTCACATAATAATGATGGAAAATATAAATACAATAAGTATAAGTGGAATTTGAAAATAAGCGAGTAACTAATGATGGGTGGCCTTTTTTGAGTTAGGTCTAAAACACTAACCTGTATTTCGGGATTATCCTCAGGAAACTGATTAAACATTGTGGTATTTTCAATCGAACTTGGAATACTTATATCCAAATCTAATAATAATAGCATTACTTGTTTATTGAATTAAGCTACGACCATTGTTCAATGAATAAATGAATTCTAGCTCATACAACTTCACAAAAATATACTCAAACAATGACAGAAGTTCATTAGCATAATCGTTACCCAAAATGTTTATTGCACCGAGATGATTGTGAAAATATCTAACATCTCTATAGAAATGCTATTCGTCCAGTGAAAAGAAGAAATGAGGAAAATTCTGATGTCTTGAATCTATCAACCACTGTCGATGGAACTCAGTAGGTCAATAAATTACACACTACAATCTACTACAATCTACCTGTGAGTGAGGTGAAATGTGCAGTGTTACAATTGGTCTGTTATTACAGTAGAATCCATAAATATTGTAATATCTGCAAAAATATAGTATCGTCGCGATGAACCTCACTACACTTTTAAATATCGGCCGTAACCAATTTTTATACATCTTGAAGATCACGTGCTAGTGTCATCATACGATTTTGAATAATTTTAATGCACTTGACGTGCAACATCGAAATGACCTCGCCGCCCCGCACCTTTTGACTGCCATCTACACAGGCTACAGTACACGCAGCGCAGCAGCAGTCTCTCAGTCGATCAGTTGTTCTTGTCGCAGGCTGACGTCTTTTGTCTCCGCTCTTCGTTCTGTTCTTGTTCGGTCTCCACAGTACAAGGACTTGGCTTGTGTTACTACTGAATGTGTTTTGTTTTGTGTGTGTTACCGTTACGAGGATGTCTGTTCTGTCTGGACTGAGAGTTTTTTAAAGTCCGGCTTCTTTTTAATTCTTCGTCCATTGTAATTAATTAGTGTTTAATTGAAAGTAGCCTAGACTGACAACTGTGCTGACAACAACTTGTTACAAGACAAAGAGTAAACATAACCTATATCGTTTCACAGTCTTTTTAAAGCAATTCTTTTTAAAACCACACATTTAACGGGCTGTAAAGTAGGCTATATTATGACGTCAGATCCAACATCAATGACGTAAAGTACTAAAACTAGTCACAGCTCGGAATAGGTCCTCAGTAGCAGACAAGTAGCTGACAAGTAAAATGTCATTGAAATACACAAAAATGTTAACTGGCAGTTTTAAGTGGTTGTTAAATTTAACTGCCAAGTAGTTACTAGCCAGATTAACCGGACATTGATATACCAGGCCTAAGAAAAGTGTTGCCTGGGGTCGCGAAAAAAATATGGCCCTTGAAGTGGGTCGTGGGTAACAACAGGTTGAAGACCACCGATCTAGAGGACTTAGCAACAGAGCCATATTGGGGATGTAAGGTCTCTCTTGAATGTCTCCTCGAGATCACCAACATGTCAAACCTGCGTCGTCTCAAGTTTAAAGTGTTGGTTTAAGAACGACGAAACGTGGATTGCCATGTTTTCTAATAATTCTTTAAAAAGACCTCACTTCACCTTGAACGTTGCGAGTGCAGTGATAGTGTGGCCGTGGCCATAGGTGCCATTGCCAACCTGAAGAACCTAACCGAGTTGTACTTGGAGCCAAGGAGCTTTCAATACTTTGTTACTCACGTAGGGTTGGCAGCCATCATAAAAGGATGCAATAAGCTGACATGACTTGAGATTCAATGTGGAGGGGTACATTCCATTGAGCCAACCATCATGTCGATACGAGAGTATTTACCGGGACTGAAGGAACTTGCTCTGATTTGTCCACAACTATGTGGAATCGATTGGAAGACTCCACTCAAGAAAAAGATACCTGTACTTGTCATTCGATTTCGAGAGAAGTTTTCGGAGAAGAGGTAATTTCATTCAGCCAAGACAAGTTGTCGTCACAACACAAACAAACAAGAAGAAACTGGTTGGGTTAGACTATGCCGTTGAATGACGTGTAGGCCTAACTAAGATGCCATATCACATTCCGCGCTCACAATCCGTCGAATTATTTTGCTCGAAAAATTTTGAGTACGCAGATATTAATTACAGCAATGTTATATTCGGCGCGCTAAGCACCGTGTTTATTTTCGTAGCTACATAATGACAGTAAAATCCATTGATAAGTCAGTTTCTGCGACAATATAGTATTTTTCCGATGAACAGCACTGCATATTTAGAAAAACTACCGCAACTAATTAATAACACACCTTAAAGCTCATGTGCTACTTTCATCAATGCAATTTAAAGTCTTCCTGTGCACTTTAGTGCGCATCGATATGACCTCGCCGCCCCGCACCTTTTGACTTTACCTGTTCTCAGCATAGTCAGCGGTAGAACAAGACGATATTATACTTTTTAGAAAGATTACTTCAAAATACATACGATTAGCCGTATTCGAGAAAAATCCATCTTGTTCTACATGCCGTTTTGGCACTTTGATGCGTCGCGACGCTTCGCACGGCGCTTCACTCTTTTGATCATTTTTTTCCCAAAACCAAACAGGGTACATTAAAAAAATTAGTACCATTGTTTAGAAGAAGAATATCCCTTTCAGTGAAAAACCCACATTAACCATTAAAAATATTGTGGGGTTTATTTTAATTTGGGCCCCTAAAACGCAAAAATGTGACTTTTTATCAATTTTACTTGGATAATTCAATGTCACTTAACGAGAAGAGTTGTAAACATATTGGTTTGGTTTTTCAGTCTTAAAAACATGCTGTCACATGTGTTATAATACTACAATGCACAGATAGTTACACAAGTCACTGAGATTGTGCATGACATGCGTTTGTTCGGCCGCGCGTCTTGTATGTTCCCATAAAAAGAATGAAATATTAAAATTAAAATATGAAGGGATTTTATTAATACTGTATAGGTTTACCTTGTTGTTGTTATTAATAAGTAAGTTTTGCTCATCATTTATTCATTTATCATGCATTTTTTCGCATAGAAGTATTTTAGAGAATATTTTAACCATTTTTTGTTATGGATGGATTCTAAAGAGTGTAATATAAAATCTTTGAATCTCGTCTCTCGTGTTCTACCTTGATTTTTCTGTAAATAATGTGTTTCCCGCTATTACTTATATAAATATACAACATTACGTTATAGTTTGCGTTTTTAAATCTTTCCCGTTTTATAATTTGCCTTTAACTTTCAGTTTTATGGTATACATTCATTTTTATTTTACTTTTCCCCAATTTCCATTACCCCCAAAAGCGTGTTTTGTCCCCCAAAAAAACCCCAAAAAACTAACTAACTAACCCAAAAAGCACTGTTTACAAAGCTCTTTGAAATTGGCCCCTTTGTCTTTTTCTTTACTGCTTGCATTTACTAAAAAGATTTTGTGTTTTGGGGGGGACGAAAAAACAATATTATAAGACGTTTTTAGGTTCCAACCGTAGTGGGAATAAACTCCCAAAAAAGGGTTTGAAAACAGGCCCCTAACACCATTCAACACCATCCCAAAAAATTGAAATTTGGCCCTTTTAGCTGGAGTTAAAAAGCTTTTTTCATAAAGTGGGGGTTTCATTGGGTTCATTTTTATTTTCCTTTTATTTTTAGTTAGAGAAAAATTTAAAAAATTTGGGGAAAAAATTTCATTTCCAGCTTTCAAAAATGACAAAAAAGTAACATTTTTAAAACAAACTTTGGTTCAAGTATTTTTTGAAAGTGCCCAAAATTTCAGGGCCCAATCCTTTAGATTTTGCATGTTGATGCAATTTTTTTGTTTTTTGGGTGGTTTTTAAAAAACCCAAGGGGAAATGTCTTTTGGACTCTGACCAGGTTGAGCTGTTTTCATAAACAAATGCATAAGAGTTTCCCATTTAGTTTTAATAATTTGGCTCGTACACCACGTTTTAGTTTTTAAACCTTGCAAAAAGAGTTTTGGCAGTCACATCAGCATAAAATTCCCGTATAGTTATTATTTGGGTAAGCCCTTTCCATCACCAAACTTTGTTTTTTAACGGGCCCAAAAAAAACCGGCCTATTTTCAAACGCATTCTTATTTAACAGGGGGAGGGCAGCGGTTTTACTCCGTTTATACTCTTTTAAAATTTTTCAGTTCTTTGGTTTTTTAGGGAAAGATCTGCAGTGGCCATAAAGGGAGTTTGGCCGATCTTCTCAGAAAAACGTTACCGGGGTTGAGAAGGGGCAGGTACATGAAGAAAAACGCAAAAGGGACTGATGTTGATGGTTGAAGTGTTAAAACCCTCCCCATGATGATGGAATATTGAAATATACAAAATTTTTAAATCGGTGAAAAAGCGTAATTTTTCAAAACTGGGCACTTGATTTGTGTTTAAAAGATAGGTCCCCTCATCAAAGTTTTTGTCTGAAATTTTTCGTGGTTTTGGGCCCCGTGAGGTTTAGCATATGAAGTATAATGTTTTTATAGATTTTTGGATTCTTTTGATGCAGAATTTTGGTTACTACCAAATTTTGGAATTTTAACACAAAAGTTCTTTAATTTTAAGCACGACGACTGTGTCAGGGGTTTGGGTTTTTTACCGTCAAGGGTTTCTTTTTAAATTGAAAAAATTTAAAATTAATGAGGAAAGGAAAAGTCATTTTCAAGTACTAACGGGCATTTAGCATCATACGTCTAAAAACCTGGGAAATTTGTCTTTAAAAAACAGTTACATAAATCCAAGGAAAATGAATGCAAAAATGTGAAAAAAAAATTTTTGCCCCCAAACTCATGATGCACGAAAAATCCTAAAGCAAAGGTGTTCTTACATATTTGGATTGTGCTATTGGGTTATGACACAATGCAGAGATTAGAGGATATTTTGGTTTAAAGTAGCCCACAAACACCAAGTCCATCAAAAGAACTTTAGCATCTTTAAAACGAAAAGTTTGCACACTTTTGTGTATACTGTCAAAAAAGGGTAAAAAAAATCTGAACTATTTTACCTTCATTAAGCCTCAAAACTAATGAATATATCAGAGATTGGTGCAAGACCATTTTTCGGGAAAAGGTTTGGGATATCCACGTTTGGGGTTCTTCGTCATTATTTTTTTATTGCCCGTTTTTTCCGAGCTTAGACCCTTTTTATAAAGTTTCACCGCCCACTCATCAGTATTTGGAAAAAATCGGGTCAAACCCAACGTTCGTACTTAATTAATAAAAATAATTAATAAATTTGTATTTAGAGTTTCCCCAATTTCGTTTTTTTTTAAAAACGGATTTAAAGTGCGGGACAGTAAATCAAAGCGACCAAAAAAACCCGTAGGTCCCCCGCACGCAATCAAACCCCCCTTCCGGTACCTCTTTATAATATTTGGGTGTATTTTTTTTAAAATAGCACAAGAAAATTTGTTTCAAACCCCAACGGAAAGGGAAGAGGGAATTTCACTTTAGTTTTTTAGATCTTTTTTAAGGGAAAACAGTCGAGTAAAAACGTTTTTTTTGGTACAGGTCGATAACAGCCCCAGTTTTTCTAAAAATTTAATTTGCCATCCAGATTAGACAGCGTCTGATCGATTATTTTTCTTGATTTTAGTGCATTTTTTTTTTTTTTCGTCATCCATAAGTTTAAAATTTCGTATAAAACTTTTAAATCTTAAAACACAGTTCCCCCTTTTTGGCATTGCATTAAGAAAAAAAAACCCCCAATAACCCCAAAAATTTTAATGTTTGATCATTTTTTATAAAAATAATAGGGGATTGAATCATGAGAAATTTTTTTCCCAGTATAGCTTTTAAATATAATATTATCGTGATTTACAAACAAACAGAAATAATCTCAAAGCACGGAAAAAAAAACAAAAAAAAAAAAAAAAATAAACTTTGGTGACTTCTACAGTAGCATGTTTCCAACGAGATGGTTTTTTAAATTCCCAAAAATTTTTTTTGATGTTGGGCCCCCACTATTCAGTTTAAAAATAACTCAATGAAGCAGGGTCTGTTTTAAAAAAAATTTTTTATATTTGTGATGCAGGAAATGCAATGCAGTTTGTTCCCGCATTTTCTGTCGGGTTTACCAAAAAATTTAACCAAAAAATTTCCCAAATTTAAATGAAATAGACATAATAGAAATTTTTAGAAATTACATGCTAAATCACAAAGGGCTTTTGTTGATACTTACCCTGGGCCCCAAAGGAACGTATGGGGCGGTTCAAACCTTAAAAATCACAAAGGCTTGGGGGGGGACAGCGGAAATAAATAAGGGCGGCGGCCGAACAAAAAGCCCTTCATGCAGCACAATCTCACGACTTTTGTATAAAATATTGTGCATTGGATTTTGGAAAAACATGTGGGCAGGGATTTTTTTAAGGGCTGTAAACCAACAAATGTTTTTAAAAAGTTTTCGTTTAAAATTTGGGATTTAATATCCCCAAATAAATTGATAAAAAAGTCACATTTTTTCGTTTTTAGGCCAAATTTTAAAAACCCTAAAATATTTTTAAAGGTTTGATGTGGGGGACACTGAAAAGGGTTAGTCTTTTACGAAACCCAAAAAGTACTAAGTTTTTAATGTATTTTTGTTGGGGTTTTTGGAAAAAAGATTTAAAAGAGGAAGCGCCCCGGGGGAAGCGGTTTGCGGGCGAATCAAAACGCCAAAACGGCCCTGTTTGAAAAAAGATGGATTTTTTTCGGAAAACGGCCTTTGTATGTATTTTGAAGTAATCTTTAAAAAAGTATAATATCATCTTTTTCTACCGCCGGTAGGGTTTCCTAAAACGAAAAAAGGTATTTCCGGGCCCCCTGGCCGCTCGAACCCCAGCTCAAGGGATTTCGGGTTCACAGTTGCGGTTTAATGAGGGTGACTGTAAATTCGAATTTATTTATTTTAAATTAAATTTTAAATTCAATATCGATAGGTCATTTGCCCTTTCTCGGGGAGCCAAAATGCAGTTAAAACTTGCGTCCAAAACGTACATGCCACTATAAAACAACTATAAAAATTTTTACACGGACTCCCACCAAAAACAAGCATTTTTAGAAATATATTTTAAAACTATAATTTTATGAAATTAAAATGGTAAAATTTTGGAATACAATTTTTGCAGGGCCAGAAAAAACATTTAAAATTTTTACATTCCCTTTTTCTTCCTCCTTCCAAAATGAAACCACAAACTCAGAACCTTTCCCCCCCCATTCAATATTACGAGCGGGGACTCCAGGGGATGTCCAAAAATCGGCTGGGAAAAAAAAACCAGTTTTGTAGCCTGAGGCACTCTCAGTTCGCTGTGGAAGCAAAACAATGCCATCGGGTTTTAGGGACAACAGGTTTATGGCCCCTTTTCAAAATTTTTAATTGTTAGATGTTTTAATGTCGGGGCCCCGAATACGAAAAAATTTTAAAACATGTATTGGTTTTGGGGGTGAGGAAACTTGGAGTTCATTGAAAATATCGGGAAAAATACTGTTCACTTTCCCAAATTTTGTTTCACTTTCATTTCTTGACAAGTATTTTTCCCGTTTCTTGAGACAAAAAAAGTAGAATTTTTTTGATTCTTAGAAGGCCCAATTTTAATAAAGTTGAGGATATTTAAATTTAATGTCTGAATTTAAAATTACAAGATCCCCCCTTTAGGTACTTAAAAACCTAGATGAAAAAAAACCTTATTTCCCCCATCATTTAGACGCAAGCCTCCCAAATTTAACATTGTTTGAGCTCGGTTGATTTTTACTGCTGAAAAATTCAGGGTAAAATCAGTTCCGCTGTTCATGAAAAACTTTGCCCAAACAACCCCATTTTCTGAATAAGAAACTTGGGAGGTACTGTGCTTCTCGGTTTATTTCACTGCTGAAAACTCAGGGTTTAATTTCTCAGTTCCGTGTTCATGAAAGACTCTTGCCCAAAAAAACCTTTTCGAAAAAAGCAGTTGTAGGTACTGGGGCTTGTCATAAAAATGTCTTCGTTACAAATAGATTTAAAATAGCTATGTTGAATTCGAAGCGCATTTTCCACAATCTAATGAGTGGCCCGTACATATCAATCATCTTTGGATTTAAAGGCGCACATATTGGTGGTTTTTGGGGCGTAGTTGGGGGTTGGGGAATAAGGGGTTTTTGAGGTTTTGGATTCTTTATTGTTTTTTGTAGTAAAACAATGAGTGGTTGGAACTTTTGGGGGAAAACACCATCTGGGGCAACCCGGATTTGGTGGGCATCATTTTCCATGGGGAAATTTATTTTTGGGTTTTTTATGTGGCTGTAATTTTCAATGGCAACAAATTTAATAAGTGTCCATGTTTGGATGGCATGACCCCCCAGATTGCCGGAAGTTGAAATAGGTCTTGGTTTTTCATTCTTAACGTACCTTTTTTTTAAATGGGAAATTGGGATTTTTCTGTTTAAATTTTCTCCGTATCAAACCCTCTTCCAATTTTTCTTGGGGGGGGAAGCTCAAATTTTTCCCCCTGTATGCCGCCCCTTTTCTAAAACATCTAAACCCCAAAAATTTCTTTAAGCTGGCCAACCTTCCTTTTTAGTGTCTCTTTTCCTTTCTAACCAAAACCCCCTTTTGGGCACCCTTCCAGAGCGCCCCATTTCCTCAGTCATCTGGTGGGAAACATCCCCCTGCCCTTGTATCAGTGTTTTTCCCCTTGCCAACTTGATTTCCTTTTAATTTTGCCAACCCTTTCCCCCCCACTCTTTAAAACTGCAAACCCGGGCCGCAAATAGAAGTTGCCTTATTGATTTTTTCAAAAAAATTCATGCGTCATCAGGGCACTGTCACGTTCTGGGTGGGCAGATCACCCCCCGTGGCAAATCCTCCTTTCAATGCGAGGCACTCATAGTGATGTCAGTTACGCATCTGTCACATAGGGTTTCCCTCCTCTTTAACAATTTCCCCCACCCCGGTGGACACGGTGGACACGGTGGACAATGAAGATAGATTATAAAGATTAATGAAAAACACATCATACTTACAAACCGACGGGCCCCCCCGTGTTCTTGCTCGTCGACGACGACGGTGGCCGGGTCGGCGAGCTCGCCGGGGGGGGGGGCCACCCCCTCGAAGACGACGTCGGCCGCCCCCGCGTCGATGATGTTGGCGGCCACCGCAATCTCCAAGGCGGCGGCCCCGGAAACTCCGCGTCGGCGGCCCCCCTCGTCTCGACGGCGTTCGACGGGCCGTCGCGGATGCATCCATGTGATCATTCGAGAGCCTTTCCACCAGATTGCAGAAATCTTCGTTCGGATGAGAGGCGAGTTTCTAAATACTTCGTCAAATTAAAGTTTCGTAAAAATCTTTGAGGGAAAAATCCGTCGACGAAATCTAAAACGAAAACATAAGAAACTAATTGAAAAAATTGTTTAATTTGGTTTAAACTTGGCCTGGCACTTCATCTAGTCCATATGAGTGTTTGGAACCAAATTTTCCTAATTACCATAGCTACTTCAGAGGAGTGGTAGGATAGAGAAAGAGGTATGGCCTAACGGAGGTGGCAAGGGTTTACGAGGGAGGGAGTATGATTGGCACATTGTTTTTACCCATATTACATGAGTTGATAAAGGGAATTCATTAAAAAGTTTGCATTGAGAAGATGCATCTGATATAACTTCCCCCATTAATGGTTAGCGTGAGGGCGCATTTGGGTTTAGAGGCAGTGGTCTGTGTTTTGATCATGGACCAAATTGCTTTTGAGGTGTTCCTAGATTCAGAGATTTTGGAGTCATTTTAGTGAAGTTTAGCTTTACGTATATTTTTAGCATGGGACTTTTTTTAAATCACGATATTGTTCTTTGTGTATTGGGTTGTTCGAAGACTTCAGTTTAGAATGGAGGGATCTCAAGGTCTGGGCTTCACATCGCAAAATCGTGCGAGATCCAGGGGTTGACTTTAGGTTTAGTAAGAGGACAACTTTTTAGCGGAAATGATTTGTTAAAATGACATAGGAATGTGGAATGGAAATTGAGAGGAGTTCGTCCACATTCCCGGAAGGGACAGCGACTGCCAATTTTCAGTACTTAGCATTGTCTGAAAGGGTTGGCTGTATTTTTGGTATTGAAGAAACGTTTTTATTATTTTAATTTTGGAGGAAGGGTTTTTTGTTAGAGAGGGAAATGTTGAGCATTCATTCATTCATTCATTCATTTTTATTTTTGTAATGTTGACCCGTTACAACATCAGCTGGTCTGGGTATATTACATGTCATTTCCTATCCAGGGATGTCTAAAAATAAAAAAAAGAAAATTTACCTACAACCAGTTTCTGTAACAACAATATTAAATACATAAAATGCAACAACACTGCAGACCCTATGTAAAAAACAATTCAACCATGGATCACAATTCTTGGTTAAAATTAGTTCAAAGTTAGGTAATTAAAATTGTAACATTTAACAAGTGTAGCATTAAGCATTATACAAAAAACCACCTTTGTTTGTTTGGGGCACACTGTACAATATGCCTCTACAGAATAAAAATGCATTTTTGACTAGGTATTGTGTATTTTCTCTATCCTGCTTGTCCTTATTTCCTATTTCTCTAATACCCTTTGGGGCTTATTTAATATTGTTTGGCCTGTAATACAATAACCCTTTTGGTACCTAGTTGTTCTACTGCGTGGTATGTTAAAATCCCCCCCATGTCTTTTTTATCTGGTGAAGTCTTTTTTAACGTTTGGTCTCTGTCCCTTTTT
>JAMZAV010007983.1:0-36684 GCA_024449915.1 Sweltsa coloradensis | reverse complement strand
GTTTCTCCTGTATATATGTTGGGTAAGGCGGGAAATGTCCTGTGTTACTCGAGGAGCCTTCATGCCGGTTTCGTCGACAAGGAATGGCTGGTCGTCCCGTGGCTCTCCAAACAACCTGCACCTAAACCTGAAGTATCTGAAACCAAGAGAGAGAGATAGACATGTAATAGAAAATTAGCACCTTCCGCATCCTCGAAAAGCCACTCTCCGCGTGTACGGAGATGCCATCATCCGACCGGAAGACACCCGCGAAACGTATAATGCCACATTACACGTATTTAAAGAAAACTCTCCAAGACACCCTGCGGAAATTTGTCGCCGCAATTGAAAATGACCTTGACCGAACACAGCTTGCAAACCACCCACTTCTCCTGGGGAAACGTAATAGAAAATAACAAATAATCGTCACTGTCGTATTGACAGAGTTCGAATTGGTATCTCACCTCTCGAGGAGCGTCGTCTCCGTGTTGTCAAAACTTAGACCAGCGGGGCCCTTTCCCTTTGTTGTGTTTTTGTGGTTTCTCACAAAAACTACAACCGTGTCTTTGTTGTGCCTCAATTTTCTGGCCAAGGCCGACCGGTACTCTTTACAAGTCATGTTTTGGATAGGGCCCGGTCGTTGGGCCTTGGAGGCCGACCCTATGAAGCCGATGTTCCTGCAAGACAAACACACATGTTTACCATTAGAATTTCACCACATCGGTTGGGATGAATTGTGCATTACGGTCATAATCGGACCAGTCGCCGTACACACGTGCCTATTTTTTCCTCGGCTTATGTCAATTAAAGTGTGTAATTTTCAACCAGATTCCGTTACGTAAATAATTGCAATCTTATCTCACCTTCGTAAATAACGACATCGATTAAGTCGATCCGAAATATTTGCAAATCATAATAATTATACGAAACCAGAACGGCTTAATGCCTGCATCGGAATCGGCACTGAATCAGAACAGGCAAGATGGGTTTCCTTCACGAAATCTACGTCGGAAATTGGTTTCCCATGCTTCGCAACACAATAAGCCACGTGATAACTCGAAGCCGTGACATTGTTTTGAGATTTAAAAACTTTTTTTTAACCCTTTCATCTGTCCGTCATTTTGTTTTAATTTACGATCAATAAATTCCTTACCTGCATCGTCTGATATGCAAGCAACGGTTTGTGATTTGAGGACGATTTAGCTCGCCCGAAAAAAAGCCCACAGACAATTATAAATAATATAAATAAATTTTATTTAGAGTCTGCCCACTCAGTTATATAACTGATTTTCAGTGGGGGACTTCAATACATACCCTACTTCTGAGAACTTGGTAGCCTTCAAACGCCTGAAAGCCAATTCCCAATATATCATGTAGATGTAGATGTAGATTTATTAGCCTCTTTGATATTCAGTGGTTTACAGGATAAACATTGAATATTTGAGTTGTCAATGGGTTACATGTTAGTACTTAGAATTACAGAAATATGTACATCTTAACCTAAAATATGCACTAGGCCTATACAATATAATTGGATGAGCGTAGCGAGCGAAGCGAAAACTTCAATTTCACTGACCCCCCCAAAAAATTTAGCTCCAATGTTTTTTTTTTGTTTTTTTTTCGTCTGTTTGTTCGCTCGATTCCGGGCAAACGGCATATGCGATCTTGATGAAAATTTGAGGGGACCTTCGTTTTCTCTGAACTTAGAGGTGTATTGTTTTTGGGTACAATCGAAGAAATATTTCTCATGAATATCGTACTTCTACGATTTTTTTTCGATTTTTAGTGCGATATTTTCGTCACATTTGGGCCGATTCTGACCAAACGGGTGGGGCTACAACGTTCATATTTCACATGGACATTAAGATTATGGTGTTGAAGTACCTTTTTAAAGAAAAAGTTGAAAAAGTTAGCTAGAATCTATAGAAATAAAGGTTTTAATATTAGTTTTTTAATTTTTAGTGCGATATTTTCGTCACATTTCGACCGATTCTGACCAAACGGGTGGGACTACAACGTTCAGATTTCACATGGACATTAAAGTTATGGTGATGTAGTGCCTTTTGAAAGAAAAAGTTGAAAACGTAGTCAGAATCCACAGAAACAAAGGTTTTAATATGAGTTTTTTGAGGTTTATAATACCAATTATCAAGTATAACAATAGAAACTTGACAACAATCACCTACAATGCATTCAAAAAGCACTTGCAAAGTAAAAGTGCAAACAAACGCAAAAAACGCAAACAAAAAACTTACAAAAAACCGCTCATCCATCAACGCGGCGGGACTTTAGCGTTTTCCTAGTATACAAGAATCAATAGATTACTACAATTCAATGTATGCAATTCAATATATATATACAATTTTTCTTGGACAATATCAAATTTTTATGAGCATCCTACAGTTTTGAAGTCTTGTATGGTATAATAACACTCCTTAAAGGGGCTAAAAACCCCAAAAATTATTTTTTACCACGTGATCTATAGCACAATACTACACCAAAATGACCGTTTAAAAAATTATATCTTGTAACTGTGATTTAACACGAATATTTTAATTTTTTTGATCCAGAAATTGGCGAAAATTGGTGTTTTGGAAAATTTCCTAAATCGGCTTTATCCTGCTTCTTTTTTGGTCCACATAGATACTAGAGAATAGTACCAATCTAAAATGCCCCTTTATAACATCGTGTCTTGAAACTGTGCCCAAATATACCCTCAAACACGTAAAAATATGCATTCCAAAATCACACCCTATCTTGGTAATCAGCATATTTTGACCGAACTACTTGCCCAAATTACAAAACAAAATATAGAAAATTTACAGAAAAGGCTGTCGAGTACGTCAATAATGGCCAATATTTTTTTGGATCAAAATCCTCCAAGGTCACGGGGCATAAAGATCGTCCCCATGTTATTTCTTATGGGAGATTTTTGCCGATGGGACCTAGCTCGAAAAATGTCATGTTTGATATTTTTTTGGGAGGTCATGGTAGCCCCAATAAATTTTCTGTTAATTGCTTAATTCATTACTAGTGAGCCTGAATGAAATATATTTTTTGAGTTTAGCGGTTAAATGCCCCTTTAAGAAGCATACTCTTAAGTTTTGATTTGAACTTTATTGCATCTTTTAATTCTTTAACATCTTGTGAAAGTTTATTATTAAGTTCAATTCCACTAGCTTTAAGTCCTTTTTGTCGAATTGTGAGGTTGCATTGTAGTATTCTTAGTTTATTTTTATTTCTAGTGTTCTGGGTGTGAATATCAGAATTACATTCAAATAGATTTTTATTTTTATGGACAAACATTAGTACTTCATATATATATACACATGGCATAGGTAATATTCCTAGCTTCTTGAAGAGTGGCTTACAACTAGCTCTGAATCCTGACTGTGATACAATTCTAATTCCTTTTTTTTGTAGTAGGAAAACAAGTTTCTTGTCTGTGGAGTTCCCCCACAATGCAATTCCATATGACATCAATGAGTGAAAGTGAGCCAAGTAGAGAGTTTTAAAGGTTTTTCCATCCACCAAGGTACTCATTTTCCTCAACATAAAGCATGCCGAATTCAGTTTTGGGACAAGTTTTCCAATATGTGTTTTCCACTTAAGTGTGCTATCCACATGAAAGCCTAGGAAGTCTACATTTAATTGTGAGCGTCTAGATACGAGATGTAGGGGTATCATGATGCAAAGCATATGCCCTAGCCCTAAAAATAATTTAAAAGTAGTAGGGGACCTAGGGCTAAAGAAATAAGTTAGACCTACATATTACAATAAAATGATTCAAGTCTACAAATGAGTAAGGGCTATAAGAAATTCTACCCAAACAATTAATAGTAATATGACTTGGGTTATGAAATATCGCAGGAAGAATAAGTTAAATAGAAATACAATATGGAATAGAAATGCCTTCACAATGGATCCTCAATGATTGTAATTAAAACTAAACAAACAATGATTATATAAACCCTAAGCTTATGGTAATTTCTATTCTAAACCGAACTCTTCTTCCACCAAGATTGTTTGAAATCTTAACTTTGTTCCTTCTCGTTTTGCTGGCTCCATACTATCCAAATTCGGGGCGATAGACAGGCTGAAAAGTTCAGTTGGTGTGTAATTCAACAAAGAAAAATGTAATTGTAATATTAAACCATGAATTTACAGTAACGCCAGTTACTATTATAAGTCCACGATTAAACAATGCACATTAGGCATATTGTTAAAATTATTGGCATTTTCTTAAAATTATTAAATAATTTATTGCTAATCTACGACGGATGGGCGAATTGAAAAGAAAATGTGAACAATTTTGTGAACAGTGAACATTTTTACTGACAGTTATTGTCAAAAAACCCTATTTCAGATGATACCGCCACTCGTTCACACTAGACTTACTTCACAACCCGTTCACCATGTCCCCGTCGTTCGTAATAGCTGTAAGGCCAATCGTTCAATAATTCAGTTTCTGCAATAATTTGAATATATTTTTGTAGCTAGTAGCTACAAGTAGTACAACATAACTGAGGAATGAATTCACTGCAAGTCACTTGGCTCATTCACTATCAAACTTTGCTGCCAAACTTCAACCCAAGTCAGGTGGCAAAGTTAATCATGATCATGCCATATGCCCTTTAAACAACAGATATACCGGCTTGTCGTCGATGGGGCCTTGTTGCGCCAGAGCCCTCAACAACTCGGTTCTTTCAGTTTCGAGTGATGTGTCCAGTTTTTGTTTTTTCTTGTTGGGCTTGCTGGTGATTAAAAGGGATGAGGTTGGGTCTGGGGGGAAATGGTTAGTGGGGAACTGAATCTACTGTTGGATGGTGGTGAAGAGAAGACTATGCCAGGGGAGGAATTGGTTGGTGTAGAGTGGGAGGTAGATTGTAGTGATAGGTTTCCACCTAGAAGTGTATCTGTTACTCTTCCAGATGTGCTGTAGGGATGGTCCAGCAATGATGATTGCATTGGACTGGAACTTTTAACAATATAATTTCAACTATAACTTGACACTTTTTGGCCTACATAAAAGCCTATAGGTCCCTGCGTTATAACGAGCCCTAGGACTCCTTGGTGTAGAGATGTCCATGTAATTGGCCAAAGTTTGGTCCTGCATAGGTTTGTTGGGAGTTCTGTATACCCTTGCTTGGTGTTTGACAAGCATTCATTTGGAAATAATTCCACATCGGTACCGACCATCTTTGTGTGCTAAGGTGTGACAAATCCGTCTAGAGATGGATTTTTATCTGTGTTCCTGATAACATAGAAATAATAAGGCCTAGCTCTACTCACCATCGAAAGGAGTAGGCTACGTGCCGGTACTGGGTTTCCCCTCCTCCCTTCTGTTCATACTTCATCCTCATATATCACCACTCATCGTCTCGATTAGCCAAAGTGCATAAATATGAGACGTTAAGCAATATCCAATCAACCAATCTACTCACCATGTTGTAGTGTGGCACTAGCCTAGCCTATTAGGCAATCACCTATTCAGGCCCATTCCTAGGCGCTAAGCCTACTTAACTCATTCAGACCATAATTAAATTGGCACGAATTAGGATATTTTAAGCTAACAATTAACATTCCGTGATTTTTTCTGATATTTTTAGTATTTTTTTTATATTTTTCATTGTAATATTTAAGGAATTATGGGAAATTTTGGATTTCGAATAAAAGCAACGTTTGATGTTCAAATGCTAATTTTAAGTGCATTTCTAAAACTAGATTTTTTTCGGAATTTTTTGCATATTTTGGATTTTCTGTATCTCAAATACTGGCAAAACTAGTAATATTTTAAATTTCCGGGAAAAAACCAAAAACACTTTTTTTTGCCCGTTTTTACACATTTCAATTTTCAATCTTCTCTAAAAACGGTACTATTCGTCCTATCGCAATGAGGTAAAAAAAATGTGAATTTGAATTCCCCAATTTTTTTGAATTTTTTGTTGGCCAAATTGAAAAAACTTTAGGTCTAATTTAAAAAAAATCAAAATTGTTATGTCCATTATAATGGACACGTGGTCTGAATGAGTTAAAGCTTAGGCCCTACTAGGCCAAGCCTACGTTTAGGTCTAGGCCCTAGTCCCTGATTAAAAAGATGTTTTATGCGAAGGCCTCAACCATGTTGGGCTTAGAACAAACACGTTAAGCTCTAGGTCCAAGAATGTTTAGGACTAGGCCCTACTAGGCCAATGACTAAGCATAGGTTCTCTCTGTTGGGCCCAGACCGACTACATTAATTCGAGGCCGTAGCTAAAATGATTTGGACTAGCCCTACATGTTAATTTAATTTGTTGGCATATGCAAGCCGTAGATTAAAATCCTACAGTTTCATTACAAATCTCGCACTATTCATTGTTTTGTAATTTGTAATGAAATAAGAAAACTCTTTTTGTTCTTAAATCGCATTCTCAGTTTTCTGACTGTACTTTTCCTTATACTATCTACAGAAGAGAGTATAGAACAGTTGTCAGGTGATAGTTACATTTCCTTACCTGTTACTTAATGCAACATATCTGCGTCGGCTGTCTAATACTTACAAGGATCAATAATATCATTAACTTTTAAACAATTAATAGCAGATGCTTCTTTCACATTTTCTACCATAACTGGTCTGGCAGTCAATGAATTATTAGGGTATTAACGGATGCCATCATGTTGATCATTAAGTGTTTCTTGAAGAGATACATGTTCATCTATTGGCTCATCAGCTCGGTCAATATCTGAATTTTCACAAGAAGACACATTTCAATTCAATTTCCATTTTTTCAATCTAAAAAAAATACAAGAAAATAATATTTCATACAAAAATGTTCATAGGCATTTTATTTAACTGCCCTCCCAGTAACAACCACCTACTTAGTAGTTCCACAAATCATATGAGCACAGACAGAAAAATCCAAAACTTCCTACTGCACTAATTAAGTAAATAGTTTGGGGTTTGAGAAACCCCACGCGAGGGATGGTGTTAAGAAATTCCGCGCGAGTGACGGAGGGTTAATCAGTGTCTCATATAAACCACGAATAACGATACAAACTAGAAAACCAAGCAATCCTGTTTTACATTTTTTTCAAAATCAGTATTCCCTGTAGACTAGCAGTCAACCCTCTCAGACATATTTCTGATTCTTTAAAGTAACCTTTAATCATTTGCTCATTGTTTTTGTATGGGTTTACTAGATATAGAATGTTAAAATTTAGTGATATCCATGTTTGCCCTCAACATATTGACCATTGAAAAGTTGGCCCTAGTGCCATCAAAAGTTAAAAATACAAACTCCACACCACTTTCATGGAGAAATCGTATTGTATTGTATTGTATTGTAGTCGTTTATTGCCATTGATAAATAAATACAAGTAAATATTTAATTAGGCGTTGACATTTGAGCCTGGTCAGGCTAATTATTATTATATTACATAATATTTACATAAGTAATACTATTTACTCTATTTTAACATACCAACAGTGTATTTCAGATACATTTAACATAGACGTTCAACTACGTACTATATTGAAAGTTGATATAGATGTTACTAAAATAGCCATTTAATCCATATTCATATTCAGGGACTAAGAAAATAGATATTTAATTAGACGTTGATATTTGAGCCTGGATAGGCTTAGGCTAATCATAATATTACACACTTTTTACATAAGACTATACTATGTATTATTTATTTTAACTAACCTACTATGTATTTAAGATACATTTAACATACGACTTACAACTATGTCCTATATTAAAAGTTGATATAAATTTTACTTTAAGATCCATTTACATCCCTATTCATATCCAAGACCTAGGAAATTGAATATTTATTTTGTAACATTAGATCTTGTAATTGGACCAGTTTTAACATTCACATGTACATCATACATACTTATACATAGGTCCGTAAGTAATGTTCCTTGAATGGAAAAGAATTTAATGATTGAATAGTGTTAGAACTGGAAGGCCTTTGCATTGTCCTGGCTATTGTTAGGCATTCAGTCCCATTTTTCTTCAAAATAGGTTTTGAAGGAGTAGTATGCTTTGCTTAATAGGATGTTTTTCACTGATTCTTTGAATTTGTCGATTGAAGTAATTTGTTTTATGTTGTAAGGGAGTTTTTTAGTTTTAAAATAGTTGGATTTACTTGGGATAGTTTGCTATTGTTTGTTCTAAGTGAATGTTGTTTTCCTGTCGTGTATGGTGAGAGTGTATTTCGTTATTTTTACTTAAATGTTGAATGTTTTATTTTACGATTATCAATGATTGAAATATATATAAGCTGTAGAGCGTAAGAATTTTAAGATTTATGAATAAGGGTTGACAGTGTGTTCGTGGGTGTCCTTTTGATAAGGTTCTGATAGCACGTTTTTGAATTTTGAAGATTTTTTCATGATGGGAAGAGTGGCCCCAGAATTCAACCCCATATCTTAGGTTACTTTCGAAAAGTGCAAAATATACTAATTTGGCTGTTTCTATATTGGTAGCATTCCTTATTAGCCTTTTGAGTAACAGGCTGAACTTAGTTTTCCGGCTAGAAATGTTGTATGTTTGTGCCACGTTAGGCATTCATCCATGTGGATTCCCAAAAAATTGATGTCATGCACCCTTGAAATTTTTGTGCATGTGTTAGGGCCTTCTTGGATTAGTAGTTCGTTTATAGGGTGTAGAGATCTGCTTTTTTGAGTTGAATGAAATTGAATAAATTTAGTTTTTGATGAATTTGAGAGTAATTTGTTACTGTTAAACCAGTTTGTACAAGTTATTGATTTCTCTTTTGCTAGAGTTATTAGCGACTCTGTGTTCGATGCTATAACTAGTGATGTCGCGTCATCGGCAAATAGTTCAATGTCCTCTATGCAAAAAGGGAAGTCGTTTATAAATATGTTGAAGAAAAGGGGACTTACTACTGAACCTTGTGGGACTCCACAACTGTTAAGCATTTTCTGGGAGGTGGTTTTTATTTTATTTCCTCTTGCATCTTGAGTTGTTAATTCTACATACTGGTATCTGTTGCTTAAATAAGATTTTATTAGTTTTAGTGCAGGGCCTCGTATCCCATAGTAATTGAGTTTATATAGAAGGATGTTGTGGTCAATGCAATCGAAGGCTTTAGACAAATCATAGAATATTCCTACAGCTTGATTTTTGTGATTTAATGCACCCGAGAGTTTTTCTAAGAATCTTTTGATGGTGGTGCAAGTTGACCTATTTTCCCTAAACCCACTTTGATGGTCAGAGAAAAGATTATTTTTCTCAAAAAAATTAGTAATCTTAAACTTTCAGTAACTAGATCAATTAAAAAGGATCCAATGGTTATTTTTCAGCTACCATTTTACTGCATTTAACATAAATACCAAAGCCTCTTTTGCAACCGGAAAGTTATCGTCATCGAGACCAGTGACCAATGTCAACATAACCACTGAACATTTTACTTACCATTCTATATGTTTAGGTATAGCAATTTCATCCATTAATAATGAACTAACTACCTTTTTGTTTAAAGCAGCAACTTCAGCTACTTTTACCATAAACACAAACAAAGCAGCGGAGCTCTGGACGATTATTATTATTAGGGATGGAAGGTTGCAGGTTTTGGTTTCGGTTCCGTATCCGGGTAGTAAAGTAGTACCTGATTTTTTGGTTCCAGTTCAGTTCCGAATAGTTCGTTTAAAAAAAAATAACGTTTTAATTCTTATTTGTAGATATTTTACTGTCTAGCCTACATATAATGTAAGTATAATTGCCATGTTGTATGCATGGTTTTAATAATAAATAATAATAATAATAATAATAATAATAATAATAATAATAATAATAATAATAATAATAATAATAAAAGAGTCTTTATTTTATATCTTGGCGAAGCTTAAGGCCATGAGGCCTTTTGTTCTGCTGAACCAAGCACAATACAAATTACAATTATTACACAAGTAAAAAATAACCACACTAGTGAACAATACAAAGATATAAAAATGATAAAAAACATAAAACTAGTACAAGTAAAATAGCAGGTTAATATCACTTAATATGTGTTTGAAGTATAATAAACAGTTCAAGTAATAAACTTAAGATATGGAATTATTTCATTAATACTTCAAACCATCAATTACATCAATAAAAGAATACAAAATACAATCAATAATCATTAATGAAATACTAATTAGTTAAGTCCAAATGCGAACCTGTGAGGTGTAGAGTCTCACAAATTTACTACAAAAACAATAGCATGCCCAAAGTAGCTTGCTTGTACACTAACAGTAGGTGCCCCTGTGCAAATATTTGCTAGACCAAAATAGCTCTCACTTTTATAACACAGAAACAAACAATGTATGGTTATTATAACATGAATAAACAGGTGGGGGTTCAAGTACCCTGAGTTGATGCTTTTGCAATAGTTGTGGGTGTCCACTAACAAGCTCCACTAACATCCCAAACGTTCTCATGGGAATATTTTCAATTGCAAAATGTTGAAAGACGTGCATCCACCGATCGTTTATTGTTTGATTCTCTCCGTTCTATGTAGCTACATGTTCTTCTGTGAACCGCTACACGTCTCCATACTCATTAAAGAGTGCCGCGTTATCGATGTCCGGCGCAAACTCGCGTACACTCTCCAAGCATTCATCTACGTTTTCCCATCTGATTGTTTTATTTAGAGAAATCCATTTCATTGACTCAAATGCTTGCAATGGATGGGTTCACTCTTTATAGTCTTGAGTTGTTTCGTAAAATTCGCATCAATATGCATCCAACTTGGCTTTTGAGAAATGACCATCATGTTCCAAATTCAATAATAAATAAATAATAATAATAAAATAGTCTTTATTTTATATCTTGGCAAAGCTTAAGGCCATGAGGCCTTTTGTTCTGCTGAACCAAGCACAATACAAATTACAATTATTACACAAGTAAAAAATAACCACACTAGTGAACAATACAAAGATATAAAAATGATAAAAAACATAAAACTAGTACAAGTAAAATAGCAGGTTAATATCACTTAATATGAGTTTGAAGAATAATAAACAGTTCAAGTAATAAACTTAAGATATGGAATTATGTCATGAATACTTTTTACCATCAATTACATCAATAAAAGAATACAAAATACAATCAATAATCATCAATGAAATACTAATTAAAACCTACAATATTTTAATCTTTCAAAGAATGAACATTTTTTTTTTTTAAATAATAATTTGTTGGATTACAAAGAAGGATCAAGTAAATACGAATGACGTTTGTTTTTGAAGGCTGATTTAGATTTGATAATGCGAATGTTTGAAGGAATTAGGTTCCATGCTCGGGCAGCAGAAACAGGAAATGAATTTCTATATAAGGAGGTTTTATGTTTGGGAATTTTTAAAGTTAATGTTGATTGTGACCGTGTGTTGTTGTCATGATTGCAATTAAGAAGATTTACATATTGTGAAAGAAAAACTGGAGTAGAATTGTTGATGATATTGTGAAGAAGAGAAAGAGAGTGATACACACGTCGTTGCTCAAAGGTAAGCCAAGACAGTTCTATTCTGGACGGGGTTACATGATCATAATATTTAAGATTAAATATAAATTTTAAGCAAGCATTCTGGACTTTCTGCAGTTTGTTGGATTTTTTTTGTGTGAGATTGTTACTGTAAGTTACATCACAGTAATCAATAATAAAAAGTTATTATAAAATAACGTCTAAAACTAACCAGCCTCAAACCTTCTCGTGGTTTGGCCCGTGATAAGGGGAGTTTAACTCCCTTAAACTAATGGCGAGCTCTGGGTCGTCGTCGGGGAACTTTCCCCTTCTCTTTGACTACCCCCCCGACGGCGACGACAACACGGACGGATGATGACACAGACGGAGATGACCACGACGTGGGCAGGCGCGTAGGAAGGGGGGCGGGAATTTCCCCCCCCCCTCACTTCAGAATCTTAGAAATTCAGTCTCGCCGTTCATCCTTAAGAGTAATGGCCAACAATTTCGACAATCCTATTATTGTTGGACGTGATCAATGATAAGCCTATGCATATTCAATGGTTGTAGCATGCATGGTCTATCTCTTAACTATTCCAATTTTATTTATAGTTTTATAGTTTTTACTGTACACAAAATACATTAATTTGGTATTGCATTCAGCCCACGATTTTTTTCTAGAACGTACCAAACACACTCTAAAAACCTAATTTTTTAAATTTTCGCCTGCGGCGCTGTAGTTGGGGGGCGGAGCCCCCCGAACTCCCCGTGTTTGGCAGCAGATTTGTTGTCCCCCCCCCCCTCGAAAAGGAGTTCTTACGTGCCTGGACGTTGGGGAACCCCTGCTCTACGCTTGTGCCTGGTTCTGACCAGCACAGGCCTGACCACTTCTTGTCCCCCCGCGTCTCTCCTTACGTCCCTCCCTTCGTCTCGCTAAGCCAAAGTGCATACATATGAGACGTTAGGCAATATTTAATCAATGTTGTTCTTGTCCCAGGCGAACGTGTTTTGTGCGCACTCATTGGTTGGTCAGTGGTCTCATTGGGCCTCCACAGTACATGAAGTTAGCTTCTGTTGCTGCTGTATGTGTTGTTTGTTCAAGTTTTTACTGTGTCCTCGTTCTCATTCATCATTCTGTTTAATGTTTGTCACTTGAGGAGGTTCCTCATTTTTAATAATATTACGAACACATGCTTATTTTAATTATCAATTGCTAGTAATTAAATTTCAAGAAAGTAAATTTAAGTTTACAAAAATAATAAATAATGGTAAATAGTCGATAGTAAACTCAGGATTTGGATGGATGAGTTACCACTCATAGATTAGTCACAAGTTACCTATCAGAGATTACGAACATCCCGCACCCTGAATAGATGCGACTAAGACTGGGCTGGAGGTATTTTGATAACAATAACCTACAGATCAGCCTCTAGTATCTGCGCCCGTTGTTTGGGTTGGGGTCGTTGTGCGGATCAGTGGTCTGCGCATCAGCTGCCGTTGTTTCCTAGGACTGAGTTACCAGCCTATGTCGCAGCGTCTGTTGAGTCTATGATTCTTCCTTAACTGGATTGAAGGAAACAAGTAAATATATAATGTAATGTATACTGCAGATTAAAAACTCCATGACACGATCTCAAGTTTGTGCAGTGTTCAACTGAGATAATGATGATCATCATCATCATCATAGGTAATAAACTTTCCCCCATGACCAATCCACATCATCCTCTACCTGTTCAGAAAAGTAATCAACAAGGTTTGAAAAGTCTACAACTAAAAAGGCTTTATTTGTTAGATATAATATATTTACACCAAAATATGAAAAGAAAAAATCATTTGGGCACAGATAACTCTACTGTTGAGTGTCCTTAAACAACACGAACTTACTAACTAACTAACTAACTAACTAACTAACTAACTAACTTACTAACTAACTAACTCGAAACAACAGTTAATTCTATGTGTGACGTGAATGCTCAGTGATACAGTAGGTCCGCAAAAACAGAAAAGTTCATATGGAAGCCAATATCTACAGCAATATTGCATTGTCACGATGAACCTCACAACACATGTAGATGATCACTCACAAACTTTGAATTACCCACCTTGGAGCTCATGTGTTTTACTTGTTGCCATCAATGCAATTTTAAAAATCTTTAATGAATCTGACGTGCAACATCGATATGACCTCGCCGCCCCGCACCTTTTAACTGCCATTTTCACTCAGCACAGCGGCAGCCTCGCCTCGCAGTCGGTCCGTTGTTCTTGTTTCAGTCGGACGTGTTTTGTCATTCCTCTTCGGTGTGTTCTTGTTGGGCCTCCACAGCACAGGGAGTTAGCTTCTATTGCTGTTGAAGGTGTTGTTGGAGCACGTGTTGCCAGTTTATCTCCTCTCATCATTCTGGTTGATGTTTGTTAACGTCAGGAAGTTGTCCGTTCTGTCCAGACTGGAAGGTTTGTTCGAACTGTATTCTGCCCAGGGAAGCATTCGTTATCTCAGTGTTGTGCTCCGTCCGTACAGATTGTGGGTTGATGTTCGTAAAGTGATACGTTTGGTTAAGTGTGGGATTAGGGCCTCAACACACAACAATTGTGCCCGGTTTCTGTGCTCGGGTTGTTGTTTTAGTGAGGTGTTAGTGCAGGTGTTGATGTTTGGGGGAGTTGTGGGTACTGCATGGAAGCATGGCGTCCCTGCAAACATTTCATCGTGCCCGTACATAAAACGTACGTACGCGTATGTACGATGTATTGTATACGTTATGCCCCATATCGCGCCCGTAATAACAGTTACTTCCGCCCGCAAGTATAACGCACGTTTTCTACACGTATTTTTAGCATGGAATACATACTGGGGATGCACCTTACCCACACGGGAAACACACGTTTACGGCACTCAGTAATATTCCACCCACACCTTACCCGCATGGGAAACACGTTTACGGCACTCTGCACACACCTTACCCATACACGGGCAACACACGTTTTCGACACCCAGTAATATTTCGCATGCACCTGACTTCGCTTCCGGGGGAGCTAGGTCGCTAACTTCATCTGGTAGAGAATCTAAAACGTATCTTAGGAAGCAGCTTTGCTAATAAATAATAATTACGAAAAAATATAAGAAATTTATTTATTACTTCACGTCAATTTCAGCGGCAGTTCATAAGCTTATTTTATCAGGTAATTCGATATGGAAACAAAAACATAAGGAACAAATTTTACTCCATCTTGTGTATTCGAACCTCGACCATACCTCACTTCTTCATCATTGAATCTGAAAGTGAAGTCACCAGACCGCTCGGCCACAGGGAACTGATAAATGAGAGGAGTTAAACTAGGGGTAAATGGGAACACTTTTAGAACTTTTCATACTCGCAACCTTCTCGTGGTTTGGCCCGTGATTAGGGGAGTTTTTCTCCCTGAAACAAATGTGCGAGCTCTGGGTCGTCGTCGGGGAACTTTCCCCTTCCCTTTGACTACCTCCCCGACGGTGACGACAATGACAAAACGGACGGATGACACAGACGGTGACGACCACGACGTGGGGGAATCTCTGCCCTCCCCATATGCTTGTGGCTGGTTCTGACCAGCACATGCCTGTCCACCCCTTGTCCCCCCGCGTCATCCCTTACGCCCCTCCCTTCGTCTCGATTAGCCTAGTTGCATAAATATGAGACGTTAAGCAATATCCAATCCATTCGATTTAGAACTTTTCATCTTTGACTTTCTGTAAAAAGTTGTACGTTTTGTTTTGTTTTTTGTATATAATTCTTTGCACTGTTGAAAATATAGGGAATAACTTTTGATTTAATTTTTCTTTAAATATAGAAGAAGGAAAAAAATATTATGTAAAAAGTGGTATTGTTCCTATTTTCCCGTCATTTTGGGGTAAATGGAAACAAACAACACTGTAGCTTATTGGTGTGAGGTAAAAAAAAAAAAAAATGGGGTAAAAAACTATTGCAATTATATATTACTTTAAAAGGTTTCATGTACATTATTAAAGTACATTTTTATTCATTAATTGGTTATTAGTGCATTATTTTGTGATTAAAAGGTTTAGGAGGGCCATTATCTACTAGGTGAACAATACATTTAGGGCCTAGGGTTTAGACGTTTTCTGAATTCACTCACTCCCCTGAATAACCGAAGGCTTTGGCGTCACTGTAAATTTGACCACGCCATCAAGAGTAATTAGGCCACAAAATATACATATACCCGTGGGCCCCCAATACGCCATCATATCCTTTTTGGTTTTCCCCTACTTTGGCATTCATATCTCCCATGATAATTACTCTCTCGGAGGTTATTTCCCTTTCTATCGAGTCCATAAAGGATGCCTTCTCGTCCATGGGTCTCCCTTCCTGAGGAGCATACACTTGGATTATATTGGTCTGCCTCTTTCCTATCAGAACTTTCATCTTGATCATTCTGTCACTGCTATTTTTTACTTCAATAATGTCGTCTTTAATCTCTGGACTCGCAACAATCCCAACATCATTTTTGCCCTCGTTTCCACCTGACCACCATATTTTATACCTGTCTCTAAGCTACTTTGATCCCACTCCTTTCCACTTTGTTTCACTAAGCCCAAGAATGTCCACCTTCCTAGTTTGCATTGTATCTATCACCTCCTCCATTTTTCCATTAAGTGTAACAATGTCAAGTGTAGCTATGCTTATTTCACATCTTCTTTCCATTCTTTTCAGTTCCTTCTTCTTTACTTTCTTCTTTTCATTGACTGCTGCTAAATACTCCGGATCCACACCCGGGTTGGATAAAAATCCTTCGTTGTAGGTCTAGTTTTTTCTGCTGTCGTCACCCCACGCGACCTATTGTAAATGTCTGTAGGCTTCTGGTTTGTTACTAACTACTACTAATTTCTGGCTATGTTTTTTTTCTAGAACCGTGTTCTATCTGTCTGAAGCAATATATATTCTTCTTCAACTTCTAGAAAATTTGATTGATACATATTTCTTGAAAGCTGCATCGGCGGACCATTCCCTGCATCTAACTGGCACACTGCCTTCTCTATTAGTCGTTTTCGATACAGTTGTTTAAAACACTTAATGACGCCCATGTCAAGTGGTTGCAACACACTGGTACAGTTCGTGGGATGATAAATTATTTTGACATTGCGTAGGAAGGAAGTTTCCCAGGGGTGTGATGCAGCATTGTCATGGAACAGTAAAATTTTGTGATTTTGCAAGCCCATACAGAAATAGCGTGAACACATTTGTTGTCATTCACGCTTTTTTGTTGGCATGATACCTCACTGGCTTTAGTTTATCAGTGCCGTCGCTGTTGACACACAGCAACACTGACTGTCATCAGTACGATTTGAAAAACGTCAATTCACTTAGCGTGCAACTTCAATATGACCTCGCCGCCCCGCACCTTTTGACTTCTACCTGCACGTACACAACGGAATGCCTCGCCTCGCAGTCGGTCTGGTGTGCTTGTCCCAGGTGGACGTGTTTTGTACGCGCTCTTCGTTCTGGTCTCATTGGGCCTCCACAGCACATGGAGTTAGCTTCTGTTGCTGCTGTATATGTTGTTTGTTCAAGTCTTTGCTGTGTCCTCGTTCTCATTCATCATTCTGTTTAATGTTTGTCACTTCAGGAGGTTGTCTGTCTGTCCAGACTGGAAGGTTTAGTTCTCTCTTTACTCAGTCTTTCTTGTAGGGAAGCGCTCGTCATCTCAGTGTTGTGCTCCGTCTGTTCCGTCCGTACAACCTGAGGAGTTGATGTTTATTATTGAGCAGTTGGTCTTGTTGTTGGAGTTCATGGAATTGACAGCCCCACTTATCAACGACAATGTAGCCAGCTGCTCTAAAAATTGAAAATTTACGCTGAGTTGCCTCAAAATGGTTATTCGAGGTCTCATTTAGATCTTTTTAAATTATAACATCTTGTTGAAGGTAGCAGTGTGGGCATCCTTGGAACCAGCAACCTGGTACTAACACGCAATCTTATCACCATTAAAAGTTTCATGGTAACCTTGTACCGCCCCAGTAGCTTTATCTCTCGCCCCGTCTCAGAATGCCTGATGTTTTGCATTAGCTGTGCTTACTACGTGAACCATTTCGTGGCAATAAGAGATTGCTTGTCGCCACATCTGTAGCCTCGTGGTATAAGGGCAATTGTTTTGTCCTTCAAGAAGTTTTGGTGAAACACCTTCATACAAGCTCCAGCTATGGTGACTGCTTGCCAGAAAGGATCGATGTTGTTTTCGTCAATCAAATCTTTCCAAAATGAAAGGCAAGAAGACCTCAGAATGGTGACATCATCTTGACAATAGTCTACCAGGTCACTTTTTTCTATGTTTCACACTCGTTTGGTCAACGCCGTATTCTTCGGCGGGTGGTATTTCTCCCACATAATCATAATCATAATAATCATCATCATAATAAGTTTTCGGGGCGGTTGAAGGAATGCGGGTAATACTCTTTTTTAACATTTTCTTGAAAATTGAATGTTTTTGGAAAAGATTTCAGAGGCATGGGTTTGAAATTCAAAGAATCTTTGAAATGAATGTCATTGGCCGACAAAGAAAGAATTTTGGTTCCAGTTTGAAGTAAAGTTATATGCGACCAAGTTAAAATATACATAGTGAATGACTTTTAATCCTGGCTCTATTAGAAAATTAAAACTATTTTTTCAAATTTTTCTGATTGGGCACACGGCAGATATGGCCTCTTCAAAATAATTTCAAACTTCAATTCGTCCAAGCACACCATTCGACATAGGGAGTTGTGTTTTTGTGACATTAATTTTCAACTGGTGTTCTAGAGGTTGACTGGGATTTTTTTTTCTTCACAATTGTCTTCCCTGTGAAGCAGTTAGTGCACGTGCGATCACGCGCTGGGCAATCCGGATCACGGCCGTAATGTCCTTAGTTGTTGCAGTAAAAACACCTGCTGCCTGCGGGCCTAGTCTTGGAGCCTAGCTATTAAATTAGAAGTCTCCTAGTTACCTTCCATCTCTCTCACCTGTCGCTCGGAGTTTTCCAAAGTTCTGGCTAATTTTCTAGCTCCGTCATGAGTAACATCGTCCCCTAACTTTAAAAGTTCTCTCCTCATTCATGAGAAGTCGTGTGTTCTATCAACATGACTACGAGTTCCCTGTTAGGTGCCTCGTAGTTGCAGTTAGCATGCCAACTCTCGAACGAGTGAGAATCAGCAAAGAAGTTTCACTTTCAACCGCTCTTATAAGCCTGAACTGAAACCGTTCAATAGTGAAGCTAATACGGGGGTGAAGTACGCCGTCAGCGCCCTCATGCAAACATCATACTCATCTGAATCACCTTTGCCGGTTCCATTAGGCCCCTGTGCCTCTGGGAGCGTTTCGAACACTTCCTGCATTTTTTCTCCCGCGAAGTGCAGAAGCATGGCTTTCCTGCGCGTGGCTTCGGTTACATTTTTTGCCACAGTAAAGTACTCAAAACTTTGCTTCCACAAAGTCCTCCGTTGCATGACACTAGACCAGGGGTGCCCAACCTTTTAGTGACAATGATCTACTTTTCAGATTAGATTGGCCCGCGATCTACGTTTGTAAATTTCTACTTAGGCTATATGCAGATATTGAAAATTGAGAGGTAGAAATTCAATATTCTTTCATTCATAAATTTATTTTTCGCTGTACATGACTTACCATTAAATGAGATGTTTGGGCTCTGCATATCTGCTGCTAGCTTCCCATAATTAGGCGTGTACTTGGTTTTGCCAATCTAAGGCAGTCGGTGAGATGAGAATCAGTCAGTTTTGTACGGTACTTACATTTCATAATCTTCATATCGGAAAAACACGATTCGCATAAGTATGTTGACCCGAAAAAGAGAGAATTTGTAGAGATATTTTCTTTAAATTAGGATACTTCGCAGCACTAATGAGATTCCAAAAGTTTGGTTCTGCAGACCTAGCTTTTATTTGAATTCATTTGTAAGTTCAACATTTCATTTTCCACCATTGCTTCCTCGCAATCAAACGGGGAACAAATTTTGTTTGAAATATCCTCGATCTCAATGTTACCAAAGGGAAAGAAATGTATGTTATGACAGGCTCAACAGTTTTAAATTCCGAAAAGCGATTTTGAAATTCATTTTGCATGAGCTCCAGTTGATCTTTGTATTTATTTTTGACATCTTCTGAGAGTTGGACATTTCCGTTTTGAGATGTTATCTCCGCGAGCAAGTTGGGGAAATGTTTCAACTCGTTCTTATTGATTTGCGAGATAAGTAATTGTAGTTGGCTTGCAAATGTACGTACGGAGGTGATCATGTCGGTTACATTTTTATCTCTCCCTGAAGTTAAAGGGTTTTAAGATGGTTTAGTTTGGCAGAAATGTCTGTTAGAAACGCTAAATCTAAAAGCCAGCCATTGTCTTCAAGCTCACTACATGGCGTGGTTTTTGACCCCAGAAAGTCTTCACTATGAGGAAGTATGTCCCTGAAACGTTGCAATACTTCTCCTCTGCTAAGCCAACGAACTTCAGTATGTAGCAAGAGTTCTCCATACTGGCAGTCGATTTCTTCTAGTAGCGCCCTGAATAACCTCCTCTGCAGAGCTTTTGCGCGAATAGAATTAACTATTTTAACGACCACGCTCATCACGTGTTTCATGTTTAGCACTTTGCCACACAAGGCTTGCTGATGCACAATACAATGGTAACTTAAAAATTTTGGGAAGGTTTGGTCCTTTCTACACAGTGCAACAAAACCATTGTGTTTGCCTGTCATTGATGGGGCACCGTCCGTTGTTATTGACGCAACTTTGTGGATAGGAATGTTTTTTTCTGTGATGTAGGCTTTGAAAGTGTTGTACACGTCTTCGCCTCTCGTGGTTTCTTTCAACGAAAGCACTGTCAAAATATCTTCTTTTACACTGCCATCGTCAAAGGCCATTCTCACGAACACACTTAACTGGGCTGTGTCAACGGCGTCTGTACTCTCATCAAACTGCAGCGAGAAGCAAGTGCAATCGTTCAAGTCCCGCTGCAGCTGATTGTTCACGTCTTCTGACATTGCTTCTACCCGTCTAGTCACAGTGTTACGTGATAATGGCATATCTTTTATCGATGCCATTATCTCAGCTTTGTTTTTAAAAGCGTCGAACAGAGCATCCCCTGCTTCTAAAAATGCCTCTTTTATCATCTCGCCGTCTTCATAAGGCTTTTTATGTTTTGCGATCACACGAGACACACGAATGACGCAACATTGCCCGCTTTAGACTTGATCAGAGGAGTTGTAAAAAGGGGTCCAGCACTTCACTTGTCACATGGGTTTCTGTCAGACATACTATGTGCAGCCTATTTTCTTTAATGTATTCTTCCAACTGGTCTTTGCTGCTTAATAAGCTTTGTATGTTCAGAAAGTGAATACACGCAGCTTCACTCCTAACTTTTTGATCTAGTTGTTATCTTTGTCTCTGCGCTAATTTCTCTTCAATGCGCTTGTAGCATTCACAGTCTTTGTCCCACACGTCATGTTCTTCATCTAATCCTAAACTATACTTGTTGTTGGCTTGCACACAGTTACACAGCGGGCGTAGTATGCTACACATTCTCGATATTATGATTGCCACCGCAGTAGCCGCACGCAATTTCGTTTTTACAATTTACCATTGTGTGGCCATATCGGCAGCATTGAAGCATCTTATTTTTTGTACATAATCTACAACTCTACAGACATTCCACCCTATTTTAATTCTATCATTTACTTCTTCTTTTGTCTCCCTATCCACTTCAAATATTATGTTCACAGTTCTTTTGTTGTAATTATTCTTTACGTGTACGATTATCATAAAGAAGTTTTCTCGGTTGTTAGTTGTGGTGTTTAGTCCATTTTGCTTGCATATTTCTTTTACCCAGCATCATTTTCAACCATTTCGTCTTCTTTGTTAATCCCTATGGCCCATTACCGTATTTTTTATATTCGGTTTAGTGATGTCATAGTTGTTCCCAAGCTTTTCTGTGGTTTCCTTCTGTAACGCCTGTAGTCCTTCTCTGCTGTCACAGACAATCACCACCCCCCCCTCTCTTATTTCTCTTACTTTTGTAACCCCTATTCCCATTTCACTTGGCTTACTCCCTTTTTTTATTTCTTCTCTGGTTTCTTGCTATCTTGCATTGTGTGGGGTTTAGGTTTTATTATTACAGCCATCTCCTGTGTCTTCGTATCTTGCGCCGTTTTTCGTTGTGCGACTGCGCTGTAGGTTAAGTTCATGTTTTGCCTTCTGTTGATCGGTCGGGTTCGCCCCCTTGTTGAGGTCGACTTCTCTCGCCGTCTTCATCGATCGAACCATGGATCGAACTATTCGGTCGCGCATCTTCTGTTCGACCTATCGATTCTTCACCCTGCTTCGGAATTAGGCCTACTTGCTGGACAGCCTTAGCCTCACTTTGGCCTTGAATGATACTTTGGAGTAGCGCTATCATTTCTTCTTGGACATTTAATCGTTTTATCATTTCAGTATTTACCTTTTCTTTTTCTTCTAGTATCTTCTTTGTCAGTTCTACTTCTATAGAGAGTTGTTTACACTTGCATGTGTCTGGAAGCTCTAGGCCTAGGCCCATCTCGCCGACGCCAACCGTTTTCTGAACTGCTAATGTAAGTCTTTCGATAAGTTCCTCTTTTTTACCTACTTTAATTAAGCCTAATTCTTCTAGATCCTTTTCCAACTCCTTTTTACTCATATTTGCTATTTTCAACTTAGCATTTTTAATATTCTCCTCATTTAAAAGTACTGGTCCTACATCTTCCGCCATTTTAAGTTCTATCTTTGCATTCTTAGCAACATTCGTTGCAGCCGTTTTGGTACTTGGTGTAGACTGTTTTTGAAAATGATTAACGGCTTGTGGTCACAGTCTGACAAATGTGCAAAATCAGCATGCGAAAAGGACAGCATAGACTGTTAGTTAATCATTCCTTCAGATTTAAAAGCATTATGTAAACAAAAGCTTAAAGAGCAATGTAAATATTCCTGGAACAAGATAGAAAACAATAAATTGCGCCAAATCAAGAATAGCACGGCAGCCTGGATCTCTTCACGTCGCTCCTCTCGCCGTGAAGAAGTGGTTCTGGCTCGTTTAAGAATCGGGCACACATACCTTACTCACGGATATCATCTAAGAGGTGAAGATCCTCCCATTTGTGATGAGTGTGGCGAAGTTTTAACTATAAAACACGTTTTAGAAACCTGTACAAAATATAGAAGTGATAGAAAAGATTTTAAATTAAATCCTTCCCTCAAGGAAATTTTATCAGACAACTCTACGACAAGCGATAATGTTATTAATTTCTTACGTAAAGTAAACCTTTTAAATTCAATTTGAAATTCATATATATTAAGCAATCAGAAAATTTGTTGGGCACTGATAACTTTACTGTTTTGTGCCCTAAAACCCCAATAACTAACTAACTATTTTGATGATATATCTCCCATTGAGTTGAGTACATCATCTCCGTATCATCATCAGAGTAACGGAAAGGCTGAATCTGCAGTGAAAACTGCAAAAAAAAGATCAATGGTACTCTTTCCCAGGGGCGATTTGGGGTGTCATGCGTAATCGATGGCTGCTTTTGTTGTGCGCTTTTTGCATTCCATGGCACACCCCACACTGTGCTTCTTTATCTCATCTCGTTGCTCATCAGTTCATACAACTCACCCGCTGTTTAACAAAGAACATGTTCCATAACTTTCTCGTAAAAATATCGGGAATAACCGAGACAGAAAAATATTTTTTTGACGGGATTTTGTATCTTAGTTCTAAGAAATGTATTAATATTTTGAACTCAGTATCTTCAACAATACTCACTGCCTGGTTGTCGGCGCAAATTTCTGCAATTTGGTTTGTTATTTTGATTGCTCGGGCATCTGTAGGTTTTAACGGGCATGTTTTTGCAAATACTTGAAGAACTGGTGGTTGCCGACTTTTTACAGACACAGAAGTAGTGGGAGGAGTAACTCTAGCTTGAGGAGTATGAGGTAGGACTGGGCACGAAAATATAGAAACAAACACTCAAGGTCTTGAAGGCGTAGACGGTGGCGTACGCCTAGCCCTAGGCGTTGTAAAAGTATGGTTAGTGTTAATATGTGCAATTTTACCATTACGTCCAAGGAAGTAGAAGATTGCCTACAAAATCTGAAAAATGGAATGTCGCCTGGTCCTGATAACAAATTAGGCCATCAAAGTCCAACTCGCAAACTTCTCGTGGATTGGCCCGTGATTAGGGGAGTTTTACTCCCTGAAACTAATGGCGAGCTCTGGGTCGTCTTCGGGGAACTTTCCCCTTCCCTTTGATTACCTCCCCGACGGCTGTGTAACGGCTGCTTTCTCCGTGACGTCTGCTCGGCAGTCTGGGTTAGAGGAGGAACCTATATGACTGTCAAAGTTACACCGTCCTTTCGGATGGGACGTTAAGACGTTGGTCCCCTTGGTACTTTTCGAAAGGAGTAGGCTACGTGCCGATACCGGGTTTCCCCTCCTCCCTTTTGTTCATACTTTATCCTCATCTATCACCACTCATCCTCTCGAATAGCCAAAGTGCATTAATATGAGACGTTAAGCAATATCCAACCATCCAACCATCCTTCGTCACAATCCTGCAGCTGCAGATCACTGTCCACAACGTCTTATTTGCTTCTTTCAATGTCATTTCGATGAAAGGTTTTAAGGTGCTTCATCATATTTGATGTATATGACCGGGTGGCAGGTGGGCTGAACTTCACGACTTTCCTTTTCATTGCAAAGGAACTTTTTTTTTATTGCTAAACTCATTATTGAGTTTCGATTTTGTGGGATGCAGGCGTCAGATCACAGAACAATTCTTTCGACAGTGGGCTGATCGGTCAGGCAGAATCCAAAATTTTAACAAGCGCACTAGAATGTAGTTTCCCCCACCCCCGATTGCACTCATCCCACAATGATTGTACGCTCGAGCCTGCCGAGTTTCTGGGAAAAAGATTCCCAAAACTGCTGGACCCAAATTTATCGTCCGGCCCTCGGAGCTAGTCAAGTCTTTGTGGAGTGATGATTCCCAAATGCTGGAACGAAACCATGCCTGCCCTTGACCCCCCCGGGTCTCGGTGGATGTTTTCCTTACTGCTAAAAGTGCAACGATTTTTCCTGCCCCGTGCGGGTCGTGACTGTGAGATGATGCAAAAATGCTCGAGTCTTTGTGGAGATGATTCCCCAAATGCTGGAGCGCAACCATTCCCCTCCCTTTCGGAGTCAATCGAGCTTGGTGGACGTTTCCCCAACGTGAAGCGCAACTATCGTCCCTGCCCCGAAGTCAAATCGTGAGTGAGATTTTCAGAGTGGTGAGTGTAGGGGGTTTCTCCCCTATGGCAACCGAAGTCGAACAGATGAATGAATTGAAAGATGCAAAAGGACCTGAAGAAATGTACCTACCAGCAACTACTTGACTTGAGAAAGTAAAAGGTATAGGCAAAAAACAAAAAAACGTTGGTCCCCTAGAATTAGTAGAAATTCTTATGTACAATTTAAAAGAAAAGAAAAATAGCCCTTTAACCCCCCCCTTAAAACCCCCCTAGTTGACTAGATGTCACAACCCCCATAAGCCCTTAAGAAAACTGAAAAAATAAGAAAAAAATCACCTTCCATTACCCTAAAACCCCAAAGACTTTTATCCCCCATTGACTAAGTACGCCCAAACCAAAACTTAAGCTGAATGCCCCCTCCAAAGTCCCCCAACAGACATCACTCTTTTTCCCCTCCCCCTAAACTCCATCCCAGCAACCTTTAAGTTCTAAAATTGCATTCCTCAATGTCTGCTCTGTCCGTAAAAAAATTGAAGAACTCAAAATTACAAAACTAAGCGTCTATCTCCCGATATTTTCGCCCTCAAAAACATGGCTCACTCTTCATGAAACTAATTTTTTTGTATTTCAAACATGTAAATGTAGATTTTTCTGTCGACCCACGTTCATTAGGGAGGAGTTGAAATCCTCCAAAACCTATTTAACTTGATTCCTATTCCTGAGGTCAAATCGTACTGCATGAGAAATTTTTAAAGTGCCGCAGGTTCCGGCACCATATGAACATGATTTCATTATTCTATCCGTCTACCGATCTCCTCTAGGCGACTTAAAATATTTTTCTCCTCAAGCAAACGAGGTATCTCTTTTCCCCAAAAATTTTCCAAAAGCAGATATTTTTTTTTTAGTAGTGATATAATGTAGAACTTTTAAAAAAACCCCCAGCCCCCCAATCGAAACTGCTCGTTTTTATTCACTCTTTTAATATCAGGAGACCATTGTCCCCCCAACCGCGTCCTGATACAAGTTTTTCCCCTTATTGCCCAAATTTCAAAAAACTTTTGACCAAATGTTTTTGGCAACCCAAAACAGACACAGGTCTGTCTGACCCCACTCCTCATGCTAAACTTTTCCTTCTAACAATAACCCTTTCCCTCCAAAATTAAAAAAATGAAACGTTTTTCAATACAAAAATACCCCCAATTTTCAGACATGTAAGTACAAAAATTGGCAGTCGCGCCCCTTCCGGGAAATGGGACGAACTCCTCTAAAGATTCCTTTCCCACTTTCCCTATGTCTTTTTAAAAAAATCTTTTCCGCAAAAAGTTGCCCTCTACTAAACCTAAAGTCAACCCTGGATCTCCACGATTGGAGTGGCCCAGCCCTTGAGATCCCTCCATTCTAAAACTGAAGTCTTCGAACCCCCCAAAACATAAAGAACATATCGTGATTTAAAAAAAGTCCCATGAAAAAAATTTAACGTCAACTAAATTCACTATAATGACCCCAAAAAATTCTGAACTGGGAACCCCTCAAAAGAAATTTTGGCCCATGATAAAATCACAGACCCTGCCTCAAAACCCCAAAACGACCTCACGCTAACCTTTAAGGGTGAAGTTATATAGATGCATCTTCTCAATGCGACCTTTTTAATAAATTCTTCATAAACTCATGAATATTGGAAAAACCCCCTGTGAATCAATACCCCCTCCCTCGAAAAACCCTTTCCCACCTCCGTTAGGCCTACCATCTTTCTCTATCCACCACTCCTCTTGAAGAGCTATGGAAAATTGGGAAAATTTTTGGTTCCAAACACTCATAGGGACTAGATGAAGTGCCGGGCTCTTTCTACAAGTGTACGGACTTTTCTCTGGCCCACTAGCCACATTATTAACGACCCTTTCTCTGAAGGCTTTTTCCCCCCAAACTAAAGGCAGCAAAAATTATACCTATTTATAAAAAAACAAAGGAAAAAAAATCTAAAATGACAAACTTGTCCCATCTCCCTCTTTCATCTTTTTCAAAAATTTGAATAATCTGCCGACGTTAATTCTTTTCAAATACCACAACATTACTCCCCTAGTAACACGGTTTTTTTTTTTTTAAAAAAAAATCAACCACCAGTGCAATCTACATTTTTCGTCCCCCCTTATTTGCTCTCGACAAAGGGCGACCAAGCTGTGGGATTGTCACGACATGACCAAGGCTTTCGACACCATTTATCCAAAATTTTCTCGACAAACACATACTACGGATCCTGGAAGCTCTTATTGGTTTCCCCTTTTTTTTTCTGGCCCTACCCAAATAGTGAACTCCAAAAATCTAATATCAATCCGTCACCACAACCCGCTTAAACCCCCGCCCAAAAGTCGCGGGGTTCCCCCGGGATCATTTTGGGACCCTTAGTATATCCCTTTTGTCAACGACCCGTCCGCACTTAAAAGAGGGCCTCTCACCCAATATGTGATGACTCCAGCAACTGCTGACACTACCCAAACTCCCAACCCTTCAGGGCCTTCCCCCCCCATAAAAAACAAGTTACGTTAATGTCATATATGCCTCGGCAAAAAACTCACCATCCCGCTCTAAAATGTTTATCTATACTTTCAACCCCTTATAAGATCCCACTGCCCCTCCCCCTTTTTCGTCTTGACTCTATACTATCCCCCCCCTCACACGCAAAGTCCTAGGCTTTCACTAATGATAATTAGAATGGTCCATCCATGTAAAACCCCGTTGCCCGAAAATATTATTTTGGCTGCTACCAAACAGAAAGTCAAACAAATAGTTCACCCCCACTCCCATTGCTAGTTACTTTGCACCATTCACTCTACTTACATATGGCCTGCTATTTTTGGGGGGCTTCCCCCATGCGAAAAGAAAATTTATTCTCCAAAAAAGAGCGGGTTCGTACATAGCTGGGGTCTCCCGAAGACACTCATTTAAGAACTTTCAAGGAACTTTGGTATTTTACTCTAGATGTACCCTTACACCCGCCGCATTTTTCTTTTAACCAACTGTAACCTCTTCCTCCAATGTTCTGTGCCTCCCATAAAACTAGAGCCAAAACCCTTTACATACCAGCCCTCCCACAATCTGCGCCTCTTTGCACAAGGGCCCCGAATATCTATCTTCCCCCTTACAAAAAGCTCCCTGACCCATCAAAACCTCCCCACCCTGTCTTTCCTTAAAAAAATTTTAAATTTATATCTTACAGCAACACTTTTACTCCATCAAGACTACCCCCTCCATGTAAAAAATTTGCAGTTAATTCATTTTTTCATTATAATATTTTCAAATTACTAGAGTATAACCAAAACAAGCACTGAATTTTAAAAATTTTTAAAAGTTCCCCCAGCCGAAAAGATGTAAAAACTTCTATATATAATAATATATGTCCCTTCCTGGATTGTGCAGGGATATAAGACACATTTGCTGTACATCCCCAATTGCTGTTTTTTGTGCCCTCAGCATTCTCTCACAAATCACATCAATATTGCTTTATAAACCAAATTTTCATTCTATATGAATTCTTTAACTAGTGGCATTCTATTATTTTTTCATCTACTTACTTTTAAAATAAAACAATAATCAATCATCAAAAACATATATATTTATATATATCAATTTACTAAGACACATTTACGACTCATTGCTGTTTCTGTGCCATTAGCAATTCTTATCAAATATCATATCAATTTTTGCTTTATATCCAATTTTTTTTTTATTCTATATGAATTCTTAATTAGTAGGGGTATTTTTCATCTATCTACTTTACCCTAAACCTAATCAAACAATCAATCATCAATATATAAACTAGACACTTTCCTGTACACATTGCTGTTTTCTGGCCATCAGCAATTTTATCACAAATCACTCAAAAATTTTTTATATCAAAACTTTTCTTTATTTAATAGAGTTCTTAATCTATAGTAGCGCATTATTTTTTTGCATCTACTCACTTTTAAAATAAACACTGGTTTATCATTTTTAATCAATTAAGCATCATAATATATTATATTTCAATATTATCAATCATCATACATATCAAATCAAATCCATTCAATTACAATTTTTGCTTTATACCAAATATTCTTTTTCTAACACTTGTAATCATTATAAAATTCTTCACTTTATTATTTAAATTTTTATTAAGACTATTCACTTTTTCGCAAAGAGTTATCTTTTACACTGTATAGGGCTAAGTGAAAAAAAATATCTTATCTATCATTGGCTATGTGCTAAATTTTAAATTTTTCTTTTAAAAAAAATTTATATTTCGGGCGAGGAAAAGATTTTCGTTTTCGAAAACAAAGCAGAACTGAAGTTTTATTATCAATGAATGCCGTCATTATCATTCTCTCCTTTCAGCCCCGTTTTTTTTTTTATGCGATTTTTTGGGGTTCTGTTGACCTTTAGCCTATTGTCTCCCAACACTAAGCTTCCCCACATGATCACAACCGAAGAAGGAATTGGGGGTGGTATGGGGAGAGTGGGGACCCTCTACCCTGAAACTCCGATACCCCTGGTTAGAGCAATGGAAGGGTTTTGAAGCTAGTGAACGGGGTCGTTCTCCTTTACGTCGTCGGCAGTCCGGGTTAGTGGGGAACCTATAGACTGTCAAAGTTCACCGTCCGTCGGATGAGACGTTAACCGTTGGTCCCCTTCGTACTTTTTTGAAGGGAGTAGGCTACGTGCCGGTAGGGTTTCCCCCCCTCCGTTGTTCATACTTCATCCCTCATCTTCACCGGGCCTTCAAATTTAACTCGAACCCTTTTCGCGGTTTTTGGCCCCGGGAAAAGGGGAGTTTACTCCCCGAAAAATAAAGGGGAGCTCTGGGTCTCGTCGGGGGGAACCCCCTTTCCCCCGACTACCCCCCGACGGCGACGCCCAAAAACAACACGGACTGATGAGACACGACGGAGACGACCACGACTGGGGGAAAACCCTGCCCTCCCCCTATGCTTGTGGTGGTTTTGACCCCACAGGCCTTCCCCCCTTTCCCCCGCGTCATCCCCTTTGTCCCTCCCTTTTCCCCCATTAGCCAAGTTCAAAATAGAGACGTTAAGCAATATTTTAAACAACAAATTAAACAATCATTATCACCCTAAACGTCTGATTAGCCAAAGTGCATAAAAAGGACTTTAAGCAAAATACAAACAATCAATATGATCACACACATCTTTTTTTAACTTGTGAAAAGAAAAATTAATTAAATTTTTGAAGATAAACGAATACATGCTCTTCTTCACGGGGTTATCACCAACAATATCTTTGTACAAACGGCAAATTTCTGCTAACGTTAGTCATTTCTAGGTACTTTATTTTGAAAGTAGCCCCCCTGGAAATTATACAAGGTGGTAACACACTTATAGAAATTGTTTTATCTTTGAGGTGCCGGTATATAAATACCTTAAATATAAGGGGTACATAAGGTGCTATTTAATACTGATATTCGAATAAACTTGCATCTCAAAAATCATTTCAACAGTCGGCAGTACAGTAACCCTAGGCCACTACGCCTAGCCTTCTGCGCTGGCCCATCATGATGATTATGATTGGATATTGCTTAGTCTCATATTTATGCACTTTAGCTAATCGAGGCGAAGGGAGGGACGCGAGGGGGCAAGGGGTGGACAGGCCTGCGCTGGTCAGAACCAGCCACAAGCGTATGAGGAGGGCAGGTGTTCCCCCACGTCGTGGCCATCTCCGTCTGTGTCATCATCCGTCCGTGTTGTCATTGTTGTCGCCGTCGTGGAGGTAGTCAAAGGGAAGGGGAAAGTTCCGCGCCGACGACGACCCAGAGCTCGCCGTCAGTTTCAGGGAGTGAAACTCCCCTAATCTCGGACCAAACCACGAGGAGGTTGCGAGTTGGACTTTGATGGTCCCGCTGGCCCATCCTTCAATTTAGTATTTGAGCTTATTAAAGTAGGCCTAGGGGCTATGCCTCTCAATTACATATTAATTCAAAATGTACTGTTCTGTACAAAAGGTTACATTTCATGTTTACCAGGTTACATCTCGTCAACATCCATCTCAAGATAACATTAGTTAACAACCGTCACTGTTGCAGTTGCATTAACTACCCCGTCAAAATTCAATGTATGTCCACTTCAGATTATAACAGTTAGTTGCAATGATTTGCATATCAAACATACATGGTTGATAATACTTAACAACAACAAATCAAAGTAAAAACTGTCTATACTAAACCAACAGAAGTTAATGTCACAATTCATGTAAAAAAGGCACTGTCAATACCTGACATAAAAGACACCTTTGGTGTATTGTAGACTCATTGTACAATACTGTGTCGTGTGGCTCGTTGGTCTTGTTGTTAGCGTATCTGCTTCCAATGCAGAAGGTCTAGGGTTCGATTCCCGTCAAAGTCAAAGTTTTTTAACTTCTGATTTGGACTTAAGTCCATCAGTTCGTGTCTTAGGAGTTTGTAAACGGTGACTTTGGAGCCGTCCTTGCAACGAAGCACATAATAAATTCAGAGTTGTTCTGAATCGGCCCTGTTGATTCTGGCGTTGATTCGCGGGCTTCTCGCGGTTTGGCCCGTGAATAGGGGAGTTTCACTCCCTGAAACTAATGGCGAGCTCTGGGTTGTCGTCGGGGAACCCCTTCCCTTTGACTACCTCCCCGACGGCGACGACAAAGACAACACGGACGGATGATGACACAGACGGAGACGACCACGACGTGGGGGAACCCCTGCCCTCCCCATATGCTTGTGGCTGGTTCTGACCAGCACAGGCCTGTCCACCTCTTGTCCCCCCGCGTCTTCCCTTACGTCCCTCCCTTCGTCTCGATTAGCCAAGTTGCATAAATATGAGACGTAAAGCAATATCCAATCAAATTCGCGGGTTTTCGCACTGTCCATACCACTGATTGCTATATTTCCTATTAAAAATATCGATCTTGGGTTGGTTATCACTCACTCGTCGATTGCGTCGGGGCCTACAGGGTAGGCTCAGTCGCTTTGATTTACTGTCCCCCACTGAAAATCAGTTATATAACTGAGTGGGTAGACTCTAAATCCTATTTATATTTATTTATTTATGTAAGGAAATTTAAAAAAATAGTTCTTTACACTTATTGAGAATAATACTAAAACTATCAAGATAAAATACTATATAAAAATAAATACACTGCTATACCATATGCCTATATATAGCAATACAAATATAATGTAGGCCTACATTTAGTTTGATATAAGTTTCTAGATAATAGGACTCATTGTACTGGCATTGGGATTGGACACACATATATATATATATTGCTCTTACCGGGGAGTGGCAGCTCTGACTTGCAACTTGCGGTACTAGGGGACAAAATGAAATGTTGTTGTTGCTTTGCTATAAAAAAAATGGTCAACATTCATTATGTAGTAATAATTTAAACCTACCGATTGCCGTATAGCGCCTGAATATAGCCACATATCCTACTGGTAATGGGCACACCAATCTCCAAAAGCACAGAACTAGAGAATTGAAAAGGTGTTTATTTTATATGCATGAAAATGCAGTGAACACGTAATCAACCTACCTGTCAGTGTCACTCGGGGACTGGGACAAGTTGCAATGCAGCTTGTGGGCGAGGTGGGGAGTTAAATTCAAATTCATCCACGCAAGTGTCACCGCAAGTGATAGGCTAACTTGCCTCACTGAACTAGCACAAGAAGTACTGACATTTGCCCTATAAGAACACAAAATAATTAGGGCCTATTAGCTCTGGGTCGTCGTCGGGGTACTTTCCCCTTCCCTTTGACTACCTCCCCGACGGCGACGACAATGACAACACGGACGGATGATGACACAGACGGAGACGACCACGACGTGGGGGAACTCCTGCCCTCCCCATACGCTTTTTGTGGCTGGTTCTGACCAGCACAGGCCTGTCCACCCCTTGTCCCCCCGCGTCACTCCCCTAACGTCCCTGCCTTCGTCTCGATGAGCCAAGTTGCATAAATATGAGACGTTAAGCAATATCCAATAAATAATAACAAACGTAAATTAAATTCAATTCGCATACACTTTCTCGGTATACTTGAAGTAGAGGTCGTAAACAATACTATGCATGGATATAGTTGCTCAGAGCTTCAGCACCCTCACCAACCAACCAATCCACATGGATGAATGCCTAACGTGGCACAAACATACAACATTTCTAGCCGGAAAACTAAGTTCAGCCTGTTACTCGATAAGGCTAATAAGGAATGCTACCAATATAGAAACAGCCAAATTAGTATATTTTACACTTTTCGAAAGTAACCTATAAGATATGGGGTTGAATTCTGGGGCCACTCTTCCCATCATGAAAAAATCTTCAAAATTCAAAAACGTGCTATCAGAACCTTATCAAAAGGACACCCACGAACACACTGTCAACCCTTATTCATAAATCTTAAAATTCTTACGCTCTACAGCTTATATATATTTCAATCATTGATAATCGTAAAATAAAACATTCAACATTTAAGTAAAAATAACGAAATACACTCTCACCATACACGACAGGAAAACAACATTCACTTAGAACAACACAGTAGCAAACTATCCCAAGTAAACTCCAACTATTTTAAAACTAAACTATATAACAAACTCTCTCACAACATAAAACAAATTACTTCAATCGACAAATTAAAAAAATCAGTGAAAAACATCCTATTAAGCAAAGCATACTACTCCTTCAAAACCTATTTTGAAGAAAAATGGGACTGAATGTCTAACAATAGCCAGGACAATGCAAAGGCCTTCCAGTTCTAACACTATTCAATCATTTAATTCTTTTCCATTCAAGGAACATTACTTACGGACCTATGTATAAGTATGTATGATGTACATGTGAATGTTAAAACTGGTCCAATTACAAGATCTAATGTTACAAAAAATATTCAATTTCCTAGGTCTTGATATGAATAGGGATGTAAATGGATCTTAAAGTAAAATTTATATCAACTTTTAATATAGGACATAGTTGTAAGTCGTATGTTAAATGTATCTTAAATACATAGTAGGTTAGTTAAAATATATAATACATAGTATAGTCTTATGTAAATAGTGTGTAATATTATGATTAGCCTAGGCCTATCCAGGCTCAAATATCAACGTCTAATTAAATATCTATTTTCTTAGTCCCTGAATATGAATATGGATTAAATGGCTATTTTAGTAACATCTATATCAACTTTCAATATAGTACGTAGTTGAACGTCTATGTTAAATGTATCTGAAATACACTGTTGGTATGTTAAAATATAGTAAATAGTATTAGTCTTATGTAAATATTATGTAATATAATAATTATTAGCCTATCCAGGCTCAAATGTCAACGCCTAATTAAATATTTACTTGTATTTATTTATCAATGGCAATAAACGACTACAATAGAAAATAGAATAGAATAGGTATTATTGTGTCGAAATATTACAAATAAAATATTTATTTCAACAACAGAGTATGTCCAAATAATTACAATTTAATAATCAATTTACCTGTTCTACTAGTTTCATATTTACAACAGGTATTAGTGGGGGTGGGGGGGGGGGAGGTTGCAAGTTGTGTGTTAAATTCTCATCCCCCCCCCCTTCCCACCAAAAGACCAATTTCTAATCTTGTAGTGCCACTTGTACACTTCATTAGTCATTATCACTCCACTGGGGATAGAACCCGGAAGCTCTGCTGTCGGGGTAGATGGTCTAGCCAAATTAGCTATTTAAATTCTGTCTTTTTCTTGGTTTGTTTTCACATTGTTTATAGCGTTCAATCCCCGGTGGAGGCACTTTGTAGTTTCTGTCTAAAACAGTCACATGAAGGGATACAAAAAACCTAGGTTAAAACGTGTATATCTAATGTCTAAAATAATTAAATACCACACACCAAGACGCATACTAATGATATTTTACAATAATTATCGTTGACGTTGACGTAATCGGAGGTGTAGTTCAGACAACTATAATGTACAGTCTATTTGGATACCTTTTAAGAGGTGCAGTGTGGTGAGATTTTTGCTGTTATGCACATCTTAACACATGGACGAAAGGAATGATTTTAAACAAAAACCTAATTTAAGGCCACCGGTGAGGGATATGCGAACAATGTTAATTTCCAAGTTTTTCGGTACACATATATTTTAAAGTATTGTAGGTACAGACCTAATTTTTTTGTGTGTGCTCTTTATTGTGTTATAAACAATTAGTGCCAGAATGGTTGATTTTTGTTGAATAGTTTTAGTGGTGTTAATTTTTGGTTTTGCATAACTTTTTTGACAATTTTTTCAAAAATATTGAATTAAAAAAAATTCATAAATTACACAATTGTGATCTGACATAGGGGAGACTGGGGCTAGTTGTCACACACCCCACTTAATTTTGTAATAATTAATAAGAGTGACTTTGTTTCACTCTCATGGGTGATTTTCAAAAAAAGGAGATTTTTGGTCACTTTGTTGAATCCAAACTTTTTTTGGCAGCATCTTTCAGAATTTGAACACCAAGTTAATATAGTGTTCAAAAATATTAATTGCAAGTATAGCAGAGCTTAAATGTATATATTTAACAGATAAAAGTTAAAAAAGAAATATGTAGAGTAAGACCAGTGACATTACCAGTTAGACCAGTGACATGATCAATAAGACCAATGACATGACCAGTAAGACCAGTGACTTACCAGGAAATTTCACTGCCAATTACATATTACATTTTAAATTTAACAATAATAGGCTAATGATAATAATAATATCATTAGGGCTTAGAAGTAATGATTCATAATTGCACTCCGTTACGATAAATATGCCTACATCATCCCTAGTTAGGGAAAGGTACACGATGACCAAAGAGCCCACGACATGTCATCATCATTGAGTGTTATTATTTGAGAAAAAGGTGGGGATAGGCTATGGTAGTACTACAATAAATGCAAATATAACATGTATTTTTTAATTGGACTGATTCATAATTTTATTAATAGCAGTATCTAGGCCTAAGTTTAATAGCCAATACCAATATCATCTAAACATGTAGCGAATAGGTAAGTTACCAAACTGAAATCAAATGTAGGCCTAGTATTTGTTTTAAATACTTAAGTTTGAATACAGTCTTCGAATACAGTCTTAGAATACAGTCTTAGATACATGAATTTACGTTTGTTGTTTGCTAGATCTATGGATTGCGCAAATTTAACTTATCCCATAGAGGGAGAGGTATTTCCAAATGGCCACCAGGTAGCACATTTGGTTCTAGCGTTGTCGTTACAACATCATCCAGCTTGTAAAGCATCACATCTTTCTTTTTTGGCCAAATAAACTTATTTACGTTTTTGCATGAGTAGGCCATACAGGACACTTCAAAAAGAGAGTTTGTTATGCTTTCAACTTTGCCGGGGAAATATTGACCCTCATACTTGACAATAATCCACGCATCAGTATAATCTTCGGATACTCGAAGCGGAGGATGTATAAACGTTTTTCTGGTGGCAGTCTCATCATGCACAGATACCTCATCTATAGGTGCATCGTCATCAATAATAATATCGATAGACATATTCATCAAGTCGTCTTCAGAATACAGATCTCTATGAGTTGGGAAACGAAATTCTGCCAGGCTATAGCATGGGCACAAGAGGTTAGTAGGGTACTCACAAAAACAACTTAATTCCCGACAATGAATAACTGACTTAGCCGTAGTTATCACTTGGTGCATTAACTGGGTCTTAGGAACTGGTTTCAGTTTATGTACATTTTTACATGCTGACATTATGTCTTCATCACTTATATTGAAAATTTTTATTTTTGTGTCTGTAGCTGTGAGTTTTTCAAACAAGATTTCTGCTGTTGGTAAGTCTTGTCCATGACGAACCATATCATCGGCTCCACGTTTCATAGCGCCACCCACACCGTCAGGAGCGCCTCGACCGTGGCCAGACTCCCAAAAGTTCCACGTAGATGTGAAGTATCTCCGGGCATCACTAGGG